>JADLIF010003200.1:0-234051 GCA_016648015.1 Steinernema khuongi | reverse complement strand
TTTGTATGTAGGGTACCCTTATTTCACAAGCTCTTTCCAATGGTGTACTCCGCTTTTCGTGAAAGTTCGTCAATCTAGAGATACAGCTGCAGAAGGGGGGTGTCCTATCTTTATTTGGCAGAGTGTATTTCATCGTTCCTGTCACACGGTGAAATGATAACTCTCAACGTAAAAATATGAAAAGAAAGTCATTCATGAACACAGTAAAGGCGGGAAACAAACTGACGACACCAATTTACTAAAAGTCGAAAATTCTCTACAGTTCACAAACACATACACGATAACTTCACAGTATCACTCTATAAATTGGAACAATAGTTTCTTATTCTGAATCCTGCGCACTTCTTGGGAACGTCTTAAAGCTCAAGGGAGTTCTGGACTTCGAGCAGTTGCGCAGCCGACTTCTGAAGCTGCTGAACCTCCTTAGCGTTCAAGTCTTGCTTAACAACGTGAGTGATTCCGTTAACTCCAACGACACAAGGAAGGGACAGGTACACATCTCCGTCGATTCCGTGGACTCCCTAAACATGTAAGTATTGAGATATTGTTGTGCAACATGCGGTGTCTTACCTTAACGTTGGTGCTGAGCGCGAAGACGTTGCGGCTGTTGCGGAGGATACCTTGGGCGATGGTCGCGCAGGAGAGGCCGATGGCCCAGCTAGTGTATCCCTTCAGCTTGATGATTTCGTAAGCGCTTAAAAAAATATGAGTGAGTGGTGAAAATGACGAAATAACGCCGTCCACATTGAAATATATTGCGAAATATGTTGTGAAATGTAAGCCTCATTACATAAGCGTGCATCACTTTTCGAGCATGCACTGCCTCGATTTCGAAGTTAATGACGGATTTGCTCGATTTCGACAGCTTCATACTGGTTAAAGAAGCAATTATAACCACACTGGTTAAAGAAGCAATTATACACGGCCGCAATAAAGTTTTACTTTAAAGGACGTTGGTCTAAGAAGGCACAATTACCTATCAACGACCTTCTTGTGGATCTCGGTCTCCCAATGTTCGTCGTCCTTCTTTTCGTCTCCAATAGCCGGGTGCACGTTCGAAAGGGTAACTCCAGCGACGTTAACACCGCTCCAGACAGCGACTTAAAACATGCGATTACGAATATAGAGAATGCAACATGTTACCGCTCGAGTCCCCGTGCTCTCCAATAATCCATCCGTGACAGCTGGAAGGAGCAATGTGAAGCTTTTCGGAGAGGAGGAAACGGAAGCGGGCAGAGTCGAGGTTAGTTCCCGATCCAAAGACGCGCTCCTTCGGGAGTCCGGAGAGCTTCCAGGTGACGTAGGTGAGAACATCGACTGAAACATTTTAATGACGAACAACAGTCGTTTCCAAGAGACGTACCTGGGTTAGACACAACCATGATGAGAGTGTCGGGTGAGTACTTAACAAGTTGAGGGACGATTCCCTTGAAGATCTCAACGTTGCGTTGAACGAGGGATAGACGTGTTTCTCCCTCACGCTGACGACATCCGGCGGTGATCACACAGAGTTTCGATCCGGCCGTGATTGAATAGTCGGTATCGGCCTTCACGGTGCAGTGGCGGGTGAAGGCAAGACCGTGCTGCAGGTCCATCATCTCTCCCTTGAGCTTGTCAGGGACGACATCCACGAGGCAGATCTCGTTAGCGATGTTCTGAATTAGAATACTGGCATGAGGAGTTCTACGGTTGATGGCATAGTTGTTGAGCCTTGGTCAGTTCAATCGCATGTATCATTTACACTAACAGCTAACACTGTTCCAAACTGCTCTATGTTTTTTTAATGATACATGCAGATTTGGCTTTAAATTTTTAAGACTGTTAAAAACGTATGGATCCAACTTGAGTTCATCCTGTGATGCGATGGAATGCTCAGTTTACGACGTTTCTCTCAACTTTTTTAAAAGCCATTCATATTGCAGAGGAACACCTGCTGTCTGCAATATGGCAAGATGAGAAAGTCACGTCCTGTGAAAGTTTTCAATTAGCGGACACCTGCAAACGTGTTTGTAGAACTCATGGAAGCCCGTGTTTGTAGAACTCATGTAATGCCTTAAACTACAAACTGTACAAATCTCCAATTAATTTGCAGAAAAGCACCCCTTTTTCCTTGCTCTGATCCCTGCGCATGCAATGTGGAAATCCCTCAGTTTACCTGCTGGAGAATGCTGTAAGCGCAGGCCATGCCGACTTGGCCAACACCGACGATGGTCACCTTGCCGTGGGCCTTGTCGACGGCAGGGGTGATCTCCTCGAAGAGGTGCTTGATAGTTTCGGACATGCTAAAAAGAACGGAAGGTTAGAGGAGGCACATCTCGCCATCTGTGTACACATAAGTTTGAAGACAGTGAAATGGAAAGAGGGGAGCGAACGTGCAAAAGGAAAAGGAGAACCCCACTAGCCCATCTCGGCATAGTCATCGACGGCCAGGGTGACAGAGAGGAAGAGGGTTTTGCGGGAGAGGGCCGCTGCATATGCAGCTTTAAAGGAAGGAAAGCATTCACACTCCATTCTAGTAGTACAACACAAATAAACACAACCACATCACTTCCGGCACTACATCGAAACATACTCGGTCATGATTGATTCTTTTGGTTCGCTTAGTGAGCGAGCGAAGGAGGACGTCTGGAGTGAGCGGCTAGAAGGGATGAACTGTCAACTGAGCGTTCCCGGACTTTAGCTAGTGTATTTGAGGGAGGAGGGCCGCGATGATCGCGCGTTGCGTCACCTTTTTTTGTGCGCAAAAAGGAGCTTGCGAAAGCGGGACGAGGGCGCAGACAGCTGTAACGCCAATTTTATGCTTAACGCGCCGTGGCCTTAAGTTGTAATTAAATTTTGGAGAACTTTTCTCTCAACGCGCCTGCACAGACGATGAGAGCGAAATGGGGCAATTGGAGGCTGGAATTTATAGAATTTTCTGGATGTTTTCATAAGGGCGTGCAGCACAATGGAGTTAGAAAATCAATGCTTATGATATGAGCTAAGGCGGCAAAGCGGGATCCTAACGCATAGGGACTACTAACGAATTGTTACAGCCCTGGGCTTTAGCGTGCATGTCTCCTTCTGTGGAAGCACTAATCAAAAATGAAATAACGTGTATCAAATATTAAGCAGTCCATTGTAAGATCACTTGGATGGCATTGATTCTAACGTTGCGATTGTCCTGACATCGCGCAGGCCTGTGCTTTGCCCAGTTAAATTTTGCCCAATGCGGCCAAAACAACACTAAATTAGGAGATGCTGAGATGCTAAAAACACTCTACCACAATTGTTATTTTTCATCCCTATTCCGAACATCCCGAATTTTCCTAATTCTAGCAGGCATCTAATAGTAGCTGAACTACCCTATATTTATTTAAATGAAGGACCGCGGGGTCATAAAATCTTAAGTGAGTTTGCACGGGCGTTTTGTGCACCCGCATGAAGGAGAGCGCATGGATGAGTGTGAGAATGAAGTGAGCGTGCCGTCATTATAAAAAGCGGCTTGATAACCGAGGGAAATGAGATGTCGCTCTGTCGCGCTCCACGAACTTGGCCTCGCGCTAGAGCGGCAGCTTGTTGACGGCGCCGTCCGGTCTGCAAGAGGAAAATTCGAAAGCCGCAAGCCTACGTGCACTAATCGACAAGCGGCGAAACTCAAGAAGCTGCAGCGTCGCCATTCCGTTCTACATTTGCGCCTCGTCGGAGAAATTGTGTGGGAAAGTCAAGACCGCGTTCAGGACGCGCGCCAAACAAACGGCCGAGAGAAACGCGTTGCTAAGGAGAAACATACGTGAAACGAGAAAGTTTTGCTTGCGCGAAACCTGTCGCTTTGGCGCGGAGGCGGCAGATATTGCGACGTGCAATATCGGCCGTCGAGAAATCGGCGAGAGTTTAAGAACCAAAGGCTCTCCGAAATAACTGATGCTAGTCGGCTATGGTGACAACGATGCACAACCGCGTGGAAATGAATGGAAGCACACCTGTCCGCAGATAACAACAGTTTGTCTCGGTTGTGCATCGCTGGATCGCACTGACTGAGTGCACACAGATCAAAACATTGGCATTAAAAGGAAATGGTGATTCATTTTTGATTCAAAAGAAGTCCGGCGTTGGATGCCATTGGTGGCTGTATTGATCTCATCGACACCGAACATTGTCAAGATCAGAGAGCGAAAAAAAGTTCACGTGAATTGCACAGAACTGCATTGTTGGGCAGCCAACGTGAGTTTAACGAGGTAACGAGGAACTGGACGACGATTTATCCTCACACTCAGACATGTGGAGATTTGTGTAATTTTTAACCGTCTGGATGATTTTGTCAATAGCAAATCCGTGTTAATAATCGATTGATGAAAAATTTTTTCCAAGTCTAATTTAAACAAAACGACTTTTGACAACTCTCCCATTTACACCAAAACAGAACATTGCCCTTGGGAGTAATGTCAGGGACCTCGTCAATAGGTTAATTGCATTGAACATATTCCCTTTAAAAGCGGTGTCCTTAAAAAGAAAAATAGCCGCTGACAAGCCGATTCTCCCACAGAACACGTAAACATTCCCTTTTCTGGCATTGCTTTTTGCCCCATCGAACGAGGGACCTAATTATAAGTTATTTAAAGAGTAAAGCATTGCACACATATTGTAAGGAACAATAGCATCATGTCCGAAATCCAAGGAAGAAGTTAACGAAAGAACTTACGGGGCACTTTGTTCGTCGGCCATCGTGGACGAAGTTTGGCGGGCGCAAGACCTCTCAGTAGTGATTGTGAATGAAACTGCGGAGTGCCGCTCATTCTCCTATCCGGCACTTGTTCGCCGCCTCCCGATCTGTGTGATCTCAAGTTGCATCAGATGAGTTTAACAGACACTCGTGCGACCAACGTGAAGTTCATGTGCCTTGGACAATGCTAAGTGCAAAAATAGCAAGTGCCAAACCACGTTTTGAACATTAACGACTCACAATTTACTCAAGATTGCACGTATCCTGGCAAAATCTGAACTGCTTGCTGAGACCTGTATAGATAAACAATTAAATTATATTATAAAAAGAATGATTGCACATCAAGTGTTACACTTCTGCTAAGCATTTACGTTCTGCATTCTGAAGCGAAAAAGGTCAATATCCTGTGTAGAAACATGTTCACAGCTCCAGATCTGCTTACCCGGTAGCTCGGAATTCCGGACCCCCGCCGAGATATGTGAAAAAATAATGATTTGACACGATCCAGACCCACTAGCAATGTACCACCCTCACACCATTTGATAACCGCATTATTGTACTCCATTCTTATTATGTTGTTCTTTGCTTCTACAGCGAATTGCTTGTCCACCATAGCGCCCCAATCCATAGCGGTCACTTCAGAGCGCTCCCTACTAAGCCGTCTGGGCGGAGATGCTGAGTCCGTGAAACCATTCCTTAGATGCGTCAATGGCAGAGGTAAATCTGTGCAAAGCCGGAATTATTCTTATGAAGAATTAGACACCACATTTCTCCGACCATGATGTGACACATAGCATTACTTCTGTAAACCACAGATTGATTCTTCCCTTCTCGAAAGGTGAGATAATCATCGGATTTTGGATTGCATTCGCAGATTAGTGTGCCATACTCCTTGCAAACCATAATATTCTATTTTTTGCATTCTTTTCAAATTCATTTTTTTTTAATCAGACCTAACGAAAATATGAGTAGTATAACATAATATATTGTATTATATAGTAAAAAAGTACACGAAAAATACGGAATGTTTAATGTACCTATTTCATATTTGGTACGGGGTCTCAGTTAAATTTTCATCGAGTAATTTGAAATGGTTTGACGGCTAACAGGTTTTAATGACATACATATGAGAGGTTCATTGTTGAAGTGATTGAGGCGCATTTATATTGCTCGAAGTCACACAATGTGTGGGTTAATGTATTCCCAGGTGGGATGTCGGGAGAGTATGTTCCGTCATTGTCCAGATATACGCTGGATACAAAAGCTCTCGAGACAACACGAAGCTGGCATTTACCTTGACATCGCTGACATTTGACATCGGAAACAAAATTTAATAACATGAACACATTGTAGCCATTATAGTAAGCATACATTATTGTAGTGCGTATTTGTTGTAGAAGGAAGTTGGCATGTTAGGCAGAGAGAAAATGATGGACGATCATTGAAGCTACGGTAGCAGTGTATAACGTTTCAAAAGAGCACTGTGTTTTTTGGTTGATTTTATGTATACTCTCAGAATAATGGTCATTTCGCCTATTATGGTCGAGTCATTACGTCCATGTTTAATGTATTAACAATCATTAAAATTCAGAATTGCCTATGTAATAGAAACTCCAAAAACACTTGAAAAGCATGTACCGTGTTACTGGATAAATCAAGTGCCTAATTGAAATAGGTGGAATGAAAAGGATGAAATCACGCACTTTAAATGAAAATTGAGGCTCAACCGTGAAGCTGGTCTCAATCCAAGACCGTTATCGAGCTGGTAACGACTCTATATGACTCGGCGTTGAAGCATTTACAATTGTTTTTCTGTTTTCCTTTATTAACAGATAAATGGAGATGTCAGTGCTCGACTTAAAGTAAGACCTCAACAGGTGAATGTCGGCAACAACTTGTGTGTGGAATTTCTAACGTGATTCCGAAGCTAAATTTTAGCAAAACTTAACACTGTATTTTTTATGGGACCATCTGCATGTTTTTTAAATTGCATGACACAGGATTTTCTTGAAGATGCTAACAATAGTTTATTGCAACACCATACATACATCATAATTTAGCTATGCGATTATGCGAGCCGACTACGAAGAGCTCTCCAAATAGATTACGTTATCTACCCGATAACATGCTACGAATCGTCCTCTCACTCGTAGATCGCGCACGGGAGTCCGGTGAAGAAGCAGAGCGGATGTCGAGAATCGGCTCGGATTGACTTTTCGTGACGGGACATGAACATACGACGGTATCCGCGTCCGAACGGGTCGGCAGGCGCGAATTCATTATAACTACGGGTACGTATTTCACTCTGAAAGAAGTGAACAGTGAACATTGATAAATGAGGTACCGGTGTTACCTTCTTTGAATACGGTTGGAACTCCAGCGGGAACGGCTGGCCGGCCATCGGGGCCATAGGTACATTGTATGGGGCTCCAAAAACGACAGCCACCAAGGAGACTATAAGAACGCTGACAACCGCAAGCTTCACCATTTTGAGGATTTATGACAATCTGAAATGAACGTTTGCTTATGGGGGAGGCGTTCTAACGACATCGCAAATGTCATTGTCTACATTCCCACGGGGATGGTCTGCCGTCATTGTGCTTGAAACAGTTCAAGAGAAAAAGTAGTCACACGCACGACATTTTACACCCCTTGTTTTCGTCCAGCCGCGGGTCAAATGTCACTTGATCTTTGGGAAAGTGTGTAAATACAATACGATAGCCAGGATTTTACTCTGAATAGCGTTGTATAAAGAGCATTATAGTCATAGGCAACTGTGTCGTGCCCCCAAAATACGTACTGTGGGCACAAGAAATGCCACAAGAATGAACTATGTCCTATTTAATGCAAATAATCCTCTTCCAATTTAACGCTTGACTTACTGCTTACAAGATGAAATCCAAATTTTGAGTCTACCAAACTGTAAAAAACTAATTAAAGTAGCAACATAATTGTGGACAAGGGGGAAAGAGGGTAACATGCAAGGAAAAAGTATTTGCCCTCTAAAGCCCACATGATGCATTGGCTTCTTAGCAGGCTTATATGGAATCTACACGCTTGCAACACAAGCGTTTCCACATACTGTTCTTCTGAAGAACAACATCTGCGTACAAACTCTGCTTTGATATACTATTATCTTTCAAGAAAACAAAACTTCAAAAACTTCCGAAATCATCAGGGATAGCACTTCTGCTAGTATGACATCTGCTATCCGATCAACCTGTGCAAGGTAGCGGTGAACTCGTTTCCATTTCGGAAAGACCCGAGCCACCGTAACCTCATCATAACAGCAGTACCAATCGCAAACACCGGTAATCGGAGTTCGGTTTTTAAGGTTTCCCTGTGGGGTGGCGCCCGGCGCTCATGGGTGGAGATTGTAGCGGGGTCGGTTGCTGGAGCGCAATGAAGAATGGGAGGAGGCAGACCAGATAATTCCCGTGTTATCGCAGCCCACCTTCTTGGACGTCCAAGTAAGTGATCCAGATTGGAGAAGTCGCAGCTGCTCTTAAGTAAAAATGAGTCACTTTTCCTGGCGAGATCACATCATTTAGTGAAAAAAGGAAATAATCTCGGCGAACAGCACGTCGACCACATAAACACTAACATTTACGCTCGAAATTTAAATATCACGTCCGGAAAGAACAATTAAGGCGCAGTTTAGCAGTTGCTAGCAGCAGACAGGTTGACTCAATGCACTTTTCTGCAGCGGAAAGAGAACGTTGAACCTTGAAAAGATGCGAATGCACTCAAAGGGGAACCACTGTAGACATAAGTGTGAATGGGCGTTCGTTCCATTTTTGCTCCAACTTCTGATATGACAAAACAGGAAGACGGAATTACGTTGCGGCATATGTCTCCTGCTCATTGGTCCCCGTTAGAAATATGCATTTAAACGGTGATCTTCAAAGGAACGTTTGTACAGAACATATTTCCGTTGGTGCACGATTAAAGCCCGTTTTGGGTCGCAAAGGGATACAAAACCTGCGACCTTGACAATTAATGTTTCCATTTCCTTGTTTCCACACAAACATTTGTTCTCTCGGTCTTGCTGAAAAAGCAGGAACTGGTGCAAAAAAAACCCTTTCTGCTCTACTCCAGTGCTGTCTGATCGCTGCGCTGTATCTAAGCAGAGGTTAGTCAAACGGTAAGTTGACCTGGAGTATGTACATTATAAATAACGACCACAAATACACATAACCGATAACTGTCTTGTTTTCGACCCATTATTCGCGCGAAAACAGTGTTTGACGTAGCTCCGCGATTGTACAGACCTTTAGCTTAGAAGCTTGGTTAATTAGGAAGTTCAAAATTTTGTGGTTTTGCACTAGGTGTTTTTAATTGGAATGTCAAAAAATGTAGTAATCGTTGAATCACGGATTAGCGCCTCTGGAAGAATAGCCAGTAAACGGAAATTGTGATGGTTTATAGGTCATGGATGATAAAAGACTGTTCGGGTACAGAAGGCTGTACCACAATATAAATAACATTTTATTATCAAATTACTTTTAACAGATTCTTCAAGGAATTTGTCAGTAACAAAAAAAGTAATAAGTCAATCCGGGCAAAACTTAATGTTTTTTGTCGGAGAGCACGTTAGTAATCGCAACATATTAATATATACAAAAAAATACACCATCAAGAACTAGGTGACGTGACTTCAATACGGTCACGTCACCTAACATTTAATACAATAGTTAATGACGCCATACAATGTAGATGTAGGATCTATATGTAGTGGTCAATTCTGCTTTTTGGTTTTCGAGGTACCTTCCATCTTATCATAGACTATGATTCGAATGTACTCAGAAATACGTCACAATTATTAACATTTACTATAAGAAACTTTAGATGTGGTGAACTTTCTAAGTAACCATGGTACAAAACTTCGACCACCACAATGTCGGCTAACTGACGAGAAAAGATCTTATTCTATGTTCATAAGCTTGACGCATAAACTGTGTCATGATTATTAACGTTCTAACCCAATGGCTGTGTGGTCATCTAATTCACGCCCACTTGGCAAAAAATAGGACTAAATAAAGCACATAATACGATAATCGTCATGCAATGTCTCCACACGTTCTTCGCAAATGACGAACTTCACCAATGGTCTTGGTCACGTGCCGTGTAGATCCAGAAAGATAAATTTGATCATAAGGCGCCCACGCAAGCGACAGATAAAAGGGAATTGATGCGTGGGGCCAGACGGCGAATCAAGCTGGGAAAATTGGTGGGACTGTGAGAAGTGTGACCTGCTCAATCCGTGAGCCTCGGGCATATGAACATGCTACAAAGAAAGCGGTGCGTGCAATATAAGGAGCTTAAATTAAATATTGCCTTCAACTGCGAAATCAGGGTGAGGAATTTCTAGTTGTTGTCATTCTACAGAGAAGCATTCCTATCTGCATATATTGGACGACATTCGCCTTAACACGGACAGTGAGTCCGACATCATAACACATTGGTTAGGGTTTCGTTTTTCAAGTAGCTATTTTGGTCACCCGCTTCCTCAATTCGTCACCATCCAGTGGGCCGTCTTTTTCCCACGCATATCTGTCACAAAATGCAATGCCCTTATCATTAACGCCCGCACTTTCGTTCTATTTCCCGAGATTCTCACAAGTCTGCACTTGATCCTTGCAGAACAAGGGCGACTGTAGTTCAAGCTATTCACATATGCTAACATTGCAGTACTAATATTTAACAGTGTGGTGTTTGGTCATTATCGTTTTCTCCACAACGGAATCTTCGGTGATGTTTTCTGCTCGATTTCAGCAGGGGTGGCAATCTTGTTAGCCACTGAGTAAATTATTCAAACAAGCAATATTACAAATGTAATAACCACCTTCAATGACGCGTGTTTTTTGTGGTTTCATCTATTACGGTAATTCACATAGCGTAAAGTAGAAAAAATCCAATGCGTCATTACCCAACTCACGTCGACGATACAAAACTCTCGGAAGATTAGAGAAAAAGCCGTCACATCCATGCTAACCTTAAAGAACGGACTGCCAAAGTCTTATCATCATCTGCCGTACATCTGTCATTAGTAACCGATGCTTAGTTTGCGCACAGATTATGAAAGACATCGACATCATTGAGCCGAGCGACGTTAAGCTGATCTAAGTCGCTTGCTGGGGAAATAGGCACACGTGGCACAAGAATAAAATCAGCTTCAGAGCACAAATTTTTTGGCTTGCACAGATTTAAGATGTGGGCTGCAAAGAGAAATCAACACTGTATAGCCACAGATAATCAAAGTGCGGAAAGCATGTTGACATGGGTGGCATACGCCTTGATGTACGGTCGTTTATTTAAGAAACTATAAATCTGCTGCGCATCCGCTTAATTCCCTCAGTTGAATTCGAGGATTATCAATATCAGAAATTCACTTTTTTCTCCCAGAATCACCTTTTCCAGTTGCAGTTAACAACGAGTTAGTGAAAACCACTAAGAACTGACAACACCACTGGTTAAAATGAAAATCTTCAAAGTTGAATCATCTTTCCGGCTTTACCCTTCGGCTTTACCCTGGGCCTGACACACTTCTACATCAGAATTAGGAAAGTCAGATACCGGAAGAAGCAGCATTTCCTCGGAATAAGCATCAAACAGCGGATGGAGCGACAAAAACAGACGAAAAACGGGAGTGCCACCAACGATAATGCACAGACATTTCCGGGCAATTGGTGGTCGGGGTGAGCAGGATCTTGCACGAGCCGTGCAGCTAAGCCACAAATCAATCAAGTAGGGAACAACCGCTGTTCGCAACAATAACAAAGCGATTGCAGTTCCGGTGAGGAAGATCAACAAATTTGTGTTGATCCGTATGACATTGCAGATTGGTCAGCTTTTGCAGTGTACTCAGGAAGCAATATTTCGCTTGTTCATTCGCAAAGTACAAAAATTTTGCAGGACGTTTCTAGCGGTTGAAAAACCCCGAAAACAGGTGAAATGCCGCAACCGATAATAGAAAAAGGTAGACCTCTGGGAATTTCAGATATCCGTAATGTCTGTTTAAGCTATAAGCTGAAAATGGTAACTAGCGATGTCATTAGACAGCCAGATTTTGGAAAGGGCAGACTGACAGATCAAAGGTATGCTCGTCAACAGTTTCGTCACTGTACTGTATAGTGACATCGTGGGCACAAACATTTGAAAATGTCAGATGTTTCACACGAACGTCGTCTGTCCTTATATACAGCAAACTTCATTAATTTTCATTGTCTTTGACAAATAATTTCACACGCTGTGCTGTAAACAAATATCGCTTACACTGACAGCGGATTCCGTGGAATAGACATCCAAATGACATCATAAGCCATTGACAATCAGCAAATGCTGCACATGAAATAACGAGGAAGCTGGAAGATGTTAGCCATTCCACTAATTTATGACGAATTTCCGCCATATTGGTAAGCCTCAAATGTACTAGAAAAACATTTTTTAAGAAGTTGTAAAACAGTGCGTTGTACTCGCCCTTGAAAATGGACAAAAACAGTCCTGAAGCAAAACTATTTCCGTCATATAACATACACCGAAGAGGGATACTATGAAGATGAAGCTTTCACGGAAAACTTTCTCAACCGCCGAGAACAGGATAACACATGTAGATCTAGAACCACGTATGTCTATAAGGACCCAGTACACAAAAAAAACAAGAATTTGCCAATTGTTAGCTCCTCACTGGAATTATGATCATTATTCAAGTCTGGTTCCAATACATATCGTAAGTTCCTCCATAAAATGTCGCAAGCAATCCGTGCTTCATATGTAGATCCGTATTCCTGGTAGTACTTCCTGCTACTTCCTGGTAGTCATAATGCAAATTCTTAGGAGCTGCGGTTTATTTGTTCACCACAATCGGTCGCTCATTTTCGCTTTGGCTAAATCCAGTTTCCGCCTTCAGATTTACTGGAAGCACCTTTCAAAGGAACCAACGGATTACTTTGTCAAACTACTTCCTCTTATAAGAATAGTGAACTGATATTACCACGGTCTTGGAGGACTTTATATGACAGTGCATATATTTAAAAGCGCGTTATGCAGAAAGGATTGTGCACAACAGAATGGTGAACACTTTCATTTGATAATCATGCGAATTACTCACATGGTAATCAAATATAAACATTTGTAATCTTCTTGCGCCACTAAAAACGGACATCTTCTAGCATGTTATATATTGCATTCTATTGTAGCTTTCGGAAAATGACATTTAGCTGCCAAGCGTAAATGTCCCATGTCACTGGGAATTACGTGTTAATATGGAACGATCATGATAGTTTTTTGCCGCAGAACTAACGAATGTTCCAGAAGGCTTATTCCTATGCGTCCCACGAACTCTTGTGGGCATGGTGGGATTACTCCTATTGAATACGTTCCGACGTTCTCACGTCCACATGTAATCCACTCAATCGTCCGGTTGGGTTCGCTCCTGTTCGCAGGTTTCCGCTGGAAGCCACGTTCCCGAGTGGGCGCCTACGTTCAGATTTACCCCTAAGCGGCGGATGTCCATCTCATGAATAATGATAAGTCCATATGGCCTCTATATTGGGTACGTGTGGCAGCATCGGCGCTCAACTGTCAGCACCGCTGAGAAATGGTTCCAATCTGTGCCGCGATTAGCATTTAGTGGAGCAAATATAGGAAAGCAATCAAAGGGCCACTTGTCCAAATGCGGCTTCTGCTTTCTCGCAGCTCATTTCCTTATCTTCGCCCTTTTTTTATTTACCAGCCGAGGAAAGGAGGAGAATAGCCAATTAATAATGGATATCGGTGGAGGCCCACTGGTGGACAAACAGAACCGCGCGAAATCTTTTTCGGGCACCAGTGACGACATCTTCGTACATATAAGGCTCTCTCTGACTAGCCCACTTGACATTTGGCATATCTCTTGTTTCTGCTTCAGAGTCGACTTCGGCAAACATGGCTGCAGCGATGAAGTTCTGCTATTATGCACCGAAGAGACAGACCCGACGGACGCTCTCGAGCAGCGTGTAGGTGATCTCGTTTGCAGCACAGTATATAGCTGTGGGTTACAGCTCGGACAATCACATCGAGGAGTTCAAGAGACGTTTCCGGCGAAGTGGATCCCTCGGAGTTCCGTTCTTCCCCGAGGAGGATATGAACACCTTGAAGGTAAATAATACGACACGATAGATTGATGTTCATTTTTTTCATCATTATCATTATTCTATTGGATGTATTGGATGAGCTCATGTTTTGGAGTAAGCTTTTGAACAGCAAAAGAGAAAAGAACGAAAATGTACGTACGCAGGAATAATATACGGTATTGCTGATTCCAGTAATCATACGGCAGTTGTTCTTCGATCCCAATCCCGAACTGATCGAAATGGCAGAACAAAATAATGGGTGTTTTCATCGTAAATCATAATAGCCATATGTTGCGTCTTGCTCGGTAGATTTCGATAGACCACCTTGGTCTTTCTACTCAAAATAGCCTTCCCTGTTTGCACAGCCTACGCACAGTGGCACCTACACGTACACAGTATCGCGTTCCTTCCTAAATTTCTCATTCATCAAACAGGCGGTTTTTTACTTTTGCATACATTGAGACTGCCATGAAATATTCATGGCAACATCCGAGGGCGAAGTACACAGCATATGTGCATTTATATATAGCGCTTTTCATGCACATCATCATTCTGCATGTTCAGAAGCAGCTTACGATAGAAGAAGACGAGGAGGAAGGCCAGCCCATAGTCACGGTAATCATCAAGACGTCACGCTCCTCGGACAGCCTGACGAAGATGTTGGCTTCCATTCCGGTAAGACCTTGCTTCTCAGCCTGTTTAATGCGCTGATTGTGCGACAACCAGGTTGGAGCTCGTGTCAAACACATGGAGTCTCGGGATTCCCAACATGGAAGCGCCAATCACATTGAAGTGCTCATGGAGCTCGAGATGGAAGGTTCGCTCAGGCCGGCGGAAGTGGTTGGCGAATTGCGCAGGAAAGGACTCAAAGTAAGTTTTCAAGAAATGATCATGAAAGATGGATGCATTTGCGCCAGGTTGACGAGATAAACCAAACATTCAACCCAAAGAACGCCGCTCAAATCTCTGACCCTGGATCCAACGGTAATTGCGCATTATAGATCCGCTCTTTACGCTGGTTATTTTAGACGCAATCGCTGGCTGTCCCTGGTTTCCAAAATCCATTTACGACTTGGATCTATGTGCAAAGAAGGTCATCATGTACGGCTCCGGCTTGGAAGCCGATCATCCGGTAAGGAGTGCAGTGGGTCCCGGGTTTAGGGATGCAGTCTGCCTGATTCTTGTCGACTGCCGAGCAAAACAACCGTTTCGCTTCGGTTTCGCGGCGGGAACCCGGATACCGCGATGACACAGATTATAAACCACATTTGTCCATTAACCGATGCCTCCCAGAAGCGCATCACCTTTAATTTTAAACGTAAACTTTGTTGAACATTACAGTAATCGCGCCAATTTCGGGTGGCCTAAATTGGCAACCTCTTTCAGAAGGGAAATGCACTCTTGGCAGTCAAACGTTTCGCCCAAAGACCCAGAAAACGATTTTTTTTTATTTGTGATCTGGGTACCTGGGCTCCCGCCGCGAAACCGGAGCACATGGAACGTCACGCTTGTTATTTAAAGGCAGACTTCCTTTATTATTTTTTTTTTTTGTATGGTCTTGTTTCATTTCCATCCGTGCAAAAGAATCCCACCACGATCAGGGATTTTTGGGTCGTCCAAGTGGGATTTACGTGTGCATACACTCTGAACGTAACACTTTGGCAACGATAAAAAGTTCTTCAAAAAATAAATATGAACCAGATAAAATAGCATATAGTATCTAATAAAAAACCATACTTCTTTTTTGTGTTTCTTTTGAGACTACATTTTATTGAGCACCTTCATATCAAATTCTATTGTTGATACCTTTACGACCCGTTTCATTATCCCCGGATGATGAATGTCTCCTTTGTCCGGGAGCTTCCGCGTCGCCTGACGGCAATCGACCAATTTTCGTTTTATGATATGCGATCTTCAGGGCTTCAAAGACGAAGAATACCGCAAACGCCGAATGTTATTCGCGGACATCGCATTAAATTATAAACAGTGAGCATCAGTCAGCTGTTGCTCTATAACACACGATAACGTGTTTCAGAGGCGAGCCAATTCCACGCATTGAATACACGGAGCAAGAGAAGAAGACTTGGTCAGAAACGCCCTCTGTTCGGCCTGTGATGAATAGTGTTTATTTAGGGGGATCATCTATCGAAAACTTCGAGAGTTGCATAAGAAGTATGCATGCCAAGAGTTCTTAGACAATTTCGAGCTTCTTGAGAAACACTGTGGCTATTCGGAGCACAATATTCCGCAACTTGAGGACATATGCAAATTTCTGAAAAGTTGGGCAAGAGTCGTTAACTAGATTAATGTATTGTGTTCATAGTGAAGACAGGCTTTCGCGTTCGCCCCGTGGCAGGATATCTTAGCGCTCGAGATTTCCTCGCTGGATTGGCTTTCCGTGTTTTCAACTCCACGCAGTATGTTCGCCATCACGCTGATCCTTTTTACACGCCGGAGCCGTAAGTTGATTCTTGACGACTATGTTATGATCCCGACTCGGTCCCAAAACGACTTCCGAGCCCAGCCTTGAGCCGGCTTGATTTCTCTGTCGTTGGCTTGACTTTCTCGACTCTCAAGTCGAGTTGGTATGACAGGTCCATGATCAACGGAGAATGCGAGATGATGTTCACAGCCTCTAGGACACCCTCACACCTTTCGCATTATATACGCCTGCAGTAACATGCTTACGCTGGTCTCTGGCCTGCGGAGCAATAGGGTACTGCTGTTGTAAGCACATATATGCCTTTGCACTATCGAAAAAATGGACGCATTTGGATAACTCACGATGAGTCAAAATACTAAAGAATCATTGCTTTCGCAGCCTGAAATCAGACAACAAACCTGAGTCATCAGTAATTACCGATGCAATTACTCGCATCTCAATCACGAGCCATGGTCACATGGAATTTTAATGTGCTCCTTCCGTGTTTATTTGTAGTAGATGCGATCGAAAACAATTCTTTCAGCGACACCGTCCACGAACTCATGGGCCATATGGCCCTCTTTGCCGACCCTGATTTCGCTCAGTTCTCGCAAGAAATAGGACTCGCCTCTCTTGGAGCTAGCGAAGAAGATCTCACCAAACTGGCCACGGTATGCAAGTGTTTCAAGGGAAACCAGAGTCAACTTTCTCATCTTCAGCTCTACTTCTTCTCCATCGAGTTTGGCCTCTGCAGCGGAGGCGCCGAACCACACGTTGACGAGTGCGGGCGTCCAAACTATAAGATTTACGGCGCCGGCTTATTGTCGAGTGCTGGAGAACTGCAGGTACAAAACCACCAGCTTTATGGTTTGCAATTATATGCGTTTAGCACGCCGTCGGGCAGGGCGGCCATAAGCCTGAACTTCTCCGCTTCGATCCCGACCGCGTCGTACAGCAGGAGTGTCTCATCACCACGTTCCAGACCGCCTACTTCTACACGCGCAATTTCGAAGAGGCACAACAAAAGCTGAGGTGAGCGTGGTGGCCACGACGCGGATGGTAGCATTCGACGCTCCTTTAGAATGTTTACGAATAGCATGAATCGTCCGTTCGTCGTGCGATACAACGCGTACACCGAATCGATTGAGGTTCTGAACAACAAAAGGTCCCTCATGCTTGCCGTTAACTCGCTTCGATCTGACATCAACTTGCTCTCCACCGCTCTTCACAACATTCTTTGAAAGGCATTGTCATTACCGTTCCCGCTAGAGTTACTACCGTGTGCAAATTGATGATTGTCGCCGTTCCGTGGTTATGTATGCGTAGGATCCGGCAGAATAAAGTGTGCTGTGGTGTGTTATGCCTTTATGGTGATTGCCTCAACAATGCTGCAATCTAGTAAGCCGCTTCTAAAAATGTGTTAAATTGGGGTGTTCTCAGCTTTGGATCAATTGAGGGAGATCTAAGAGGACTGCGTGAGTCACAGAAACCGTAGCTGACCAAACAAAAGGCCTGGTCATTGTCTTCTCTCACCATTACGTTTACTGAAATAACTAATACCACAAATTTTTCAAAATTTTATAGCATCCTTATGCGATCTTCTATTTTACTCATGACAGCTAACGGAGAAAGAAATGTTACATAATTTCGACATTACAATATATCAGTTCCTTTTTTCTGCTCATGAGTGAAGACCAGCTCAATTAGAAGAGTTCATTTACCTCCCTTTATCCACTCCACTTGTTCGTGAATGGAATCTTAACATATCAAAGATCTTTTTTCTTTAACTGCTTCTGCAAAGCGCGCTGTTGCGGAAGATCACTGTAAGTGCCTTAGTTTCTCATGTTTATTGCCATTATTTAAGTGCGATAAGCTTCAAACTCTAAAATCAATGTCCGCATGTGTCCTTGTCATCTGTAATGGTAAATTTCCTGGAAATCCTACTGTTCCATTTATTATGTACGATTACACGCTTTTAAATACGCCTCTTAACTGTTGTACTTTGGATCAGTTCGTATCTGCGTAGACTGCAGGTTCATTTTGTATAGATCCAATGTACAATAAAGATAGGTTCTTATTATAAACTGATCATCGCAATATGTTCCAGCTATTTCGCGACGTCGACCACGTTGCACTTTAAAAAACTAAACGGAGAGAGACGGACTCATGAGAACAGGGCCACTTCGGCACGGCTTGAAGCTAATTTCCTGACGGATCTTGAAGCTGGAGATGAGTGGCTCCTTGTCGTCTTCCAGCAGATTATCGCCGATAACAACGTGGGAGTCGCCTAGGCCGTTTTCGAGATCCGACCTTCATCACAGCAACGGAGCTACACCAGAGTGCGCCATCAGACACACACATTGTGTTTAGTTTCTTTTTGTCCCTAATGGGTCATCATCCGGTGAAAATAAAACTGAAACGGCAAAAGTGTGCTCCGGTGATGTGGAGAGCGGAGCGGTCGACTGCGGCCAACGACGTTGGCCGGGTGCTGTCAAAAAGCCGAATATTATACTATCGCGCGTGTGTACGACCGGCTCCTCTCTTTACTTTCACGTGGGAACGGCGCTGAGGGCGGATTTCCCGGTGCCGGAAAATGGCAACAACGCAGCGGCTCTTCCCAAATGGCGGCTAGATTTACAAGTGCACCCTGGCGCGCTTGTGAAACTCTGCTTTTGGCGCGCGCGCCCGGCGCGCGAATTAATTCGGTCTCATCGGTTCGGAAATTGGCTGCTCGCCGTTCAGAAGCTTACCACGGCTGCAACTGGCGTCGTCGGCCTTCGGTTGTTGCGCACTTGACCGAAATTGACTCAGGAGGGGAGAGGAAACGAAGCGGAGGCAAGACGGCGATGGCAACGCCTTGGGGATCACTTATCTCATTTTGAACATCATCGCGCGGAACCGCGAAAACGGCGGAGGGCTTTCACTCTAATTGAATAATTATGAGCGCACGGCGCACTGATACTCTTGTTTATTCAAGTGGTTCGGAACGGGACTCCGAGACCAGCGGTCTTTTTCGGATGTCCCATTATTTGATAATGTTTTTATAGCTCCGGCGCCACTCCAGAGCCACTTTTTGTGAATCTTATATTGATTGAGCCGTCCGTACTGCTTTTTTGCGATTATTCGAAATTGAGATCTTCGCAATGGAACATCTCCGGCTACCTTATCTGACGGATTCGCGGAGCCATCAAAGATGAAAGATGTGTCTATGGACTGTGATAGCGCGGAGCGGTGTTTATGAAACGCAGACGGAAAGCAAGATATAGATTGCAGATTTGCGCTATCGCAAGACAATATCCGGTGAATGGTAACAAAATGTACTTTGTTTCCTAGCCACTTAATATGTCAATTGTGGAGGATCTCTCTTGATACTCTCGATAATTATCTTGTTCTAAACCCGTTGCGGCAAGTTATTGCTTTGTTCTTCATTTGTGAGACAAAAAATGGCGTGACTGAACAAATTAGTATGAGCTGTCCGCTCTACCGCTCCTCGATGCGTGATGCGCAAACCAGCGTCACTATATGAATCGGAGCTGAGGAAGATGATTACTCATGCATGTTTCGCGTCCCGACCGTTTCAGTTTCAAAACAGGCACCATCTCCTTGCGTCAATTCGCTACCGTAATCTTGTCCTTTGAAGGGTCGACGAAAAACACTTTTCTAAAGTGTGTACTGTCCTATAAAGGACTTTCAAGGTCCGTTTCTTTTCGCTGATTCCAGAAAGCTGTTGTGTTCCATTCTTTCAGGCTATTTTAACTATCTTTCCGTTCGGTTCACCCACCTTGATACGGGCTGCAATTGGTCTGCACATTCTCTTAAGTGTTTCATGGTTTCTATTGCCATTACTGCTGTTCCAAGGTCTCATAATACCTTTCGATAGGTTCTAAAGGTTCTGTTAGTCGTACGATAGGTTCTCTTAGTCGTACTTTTTTCAACTGTGAAAATCCACTATTTTTGAAGTCCTCAAGCTTTATCTTACTCATAAGCAATACACACTGCTGAACAGCAAATCACATGTTGTAAATGCAAAACTTTTTACATCCACAATGCGACATGCCAAGCAGGTCCGAGAATGAAGAGTAGGGAATTCCCTTATGCGCGCTCCGGATAATAGAGGCTTTCTCAGTTTACCGAACGACGCTGACAATATCTCACGGGAAAACAACAGCGGCGGCAATGAATAACAGCAATGTGTTAATACACACCGTTTCAGTTCGACCACTTGAATTGGCCATGTCAGGAAAGGTGTCGAAATGCAATCGATGTCCAAAAGCATTTGCAAAATAGAAAGTCATGACTCAACTCTGTTCTACTGCTATTTTACCTTGTCCACAGACATACTCAGGACGTAATCCCCAGTCTCGCACAATGGTGCTTAATGACGCAAATCCTTTAATAACCAATTGTATCGACGAGACAGCCGGCTCAGGTAAAATGCTGGACAAGTGTGGATATGCCGAGTCTGCCGCGCACCGAACTATCTGTAATCTTATCCGTTCACGTCCGTTCGGCGGATGTGAATGTTTGCCAAAAAAATAATGTGTGGCATCCAAGTGGCGCGTAGTTGAGTTGTCGCCGGGGGCAGCCCCTCAGTCGAGGAGGTAATGTGCTACTAAACGGTTTTATTTATCGCAAACGCCATTACACGTGCTTTCAATACGCGCGCGCACCATCTCCACATGTTGCTCAAAGGCCGCCGACGGCGGTTCGTAATTGTTGCGGACGAAGGGCATACAATAGCCAGTCGTATTTTAGGGTTGCGTTCGTCCTCGGCGCACCGACGACGACGGTGCGAGCTCGCTAACGTGTCCGAGCCGGCGAGAAAAGGAAGGTGTCCAGCTTCGCGTTTACACAGACTGCTCGTCATCGTCGCCGATTGTATTCCATGTTTTTGCACACCACTCAAATGGCACCATCGCTAGCCTCTCGATTCTTGGCCGTGCCGCGAGCGCCCGATTCGAGCGGCCGAATATGATTTGTTAGCCAATATGTAAATTAATGTTTATTAGCGGGTGCGCCCTTATATTTTGTTCTTTCGCTCTTGGATAATGCCGCCACTGTGGCCGGTGGCCAGTCCGCCACGTTCGACATCCGCAATCGCGTTCGAATGAACTTGTGTCCGGGAGCGCGAGCGCGCGCGGTTTACGAGCTGTAGCAGCTGATCGGCGTGGCTGGCAGCGTTCCGTGCGCAGACGTTTGGCACCTGCGCGCGCCTTCTGATAACATCACAATCAAGCGTGATGACGCCTTTCAGGACGGAGCTTGGGATTGTGTGTTGCCCCAGGTAGCATGGCCTAGACGAGATGGCGACGACAGCTTGCAGCACGTTGTGCTTCCCTCAACCGCCGAGGCGCTCTTTAAAGGTTGGTTTAAATAGTTGGTCTTTAACGTTTCGTACTGTTTTTGCTCATTCTCATCGCCTGCTTTATTTGCTGAGACTGGGTGTTTCACCAGTGTTTACTTATTGCGCTCGTTTCCTAAGAAAGAACACTAAGCGAGCCATGCCGCACGTAGCTAATGTCGACATGGAACAAATTTTGTGATAAACAACAAAACTGCTCATTTTCTGTTTGCTTGTATCATAAGAAAAAAACGTAAGAAAAAGTAACCATTGTAGATGGTATGAAAAAACAATTGTAGTACAGTAAAGAATCTCCTTGATACACATTTAAATTATGCTGCAGGAATAGCAAATTTCGATTGAACAAAATAGAATTTCATTGACATGAGGAATTAAGCACCTGAGGAAAGGTACAAATTTAAGCAATACAAATTTTTGTTGCGGTCAACGCCTAGTTTGTTTTCTAGGGCTAACCTCATAAACAAAAACAGCTTGTTTGAACTGTTTTCTATAACTTCTTCCGGTTTCTTTAACCGGTTTCTGCTTTAAAGCCTTAGTCATACTATGTCCATGGTCGGATAAGCGAATGCGCAAGTCAGGTGTTCCCACATTCCGTCGATAATGGCGCATTGAAGGAATCGCTTTCAGACTTTCAATGGGCTTATTGATATTTGTGAGCTTAAACCGTTTAGGAAGGACAGTTTTTTTGGTCATATCAACATAAAATAAACATTTACAATGTTCAATTGTGTCTCTAATTTTACGCTATAGAAGCATGCGGCCGTTGATGACTTATAAATAAATAATGCCATGCGAATTGAAGTCCAACTATTATGTAGTCCGATTTATGGCGCTTCAAGAGTGCATACGAATGTTCATGGAATGGTGTAATAACACGTGTCTAATTTCATTAAAACGAAAGATAAGCTCTGATAAGTTAAAAAGCAAGAAAATGATTACTGCAGCAGATGGTTGCCACATGCTAATACCAAAAATTTTGAGCAGAGAGTGCTATCTCACAAGGAAAATGTAATAAAATTATGGGCTACCTATTACATTGCAGTACTTTTTAACACAAAACCATTGAGGATGTCCACAATGTGTGTTTAGTCGAACAGAAAACAATCTATAAACATCTAGACTGAAAAACCATGTGAACATATTTCTTTCATCAGTCATTATCCCCTTGAACCCAAAGATAGTCGAAATAAAGATAGCCCCGTTTATTGTTAACTGCCACTAGATTCCCCCATGTACATCGGCACGACATCGTCTTTTTGTGCCATTTCCAAATGAATAAACTGCGCATTTGTCATGTGGTAGGCCGTGGGAGCCACCTTCGCACTCACACGTTTCCATTCGGCTTTCCGGATGCCCAAATATCAGGCAATTTATTACATATTGGGAAGTAATAAAATTTTTCTCGGAGGAAACAAACTATTTATGCTGGCGGACGACTCGTTCATCGTTGACTCAGACATTGCGTCTTTCCGTCGCCGTATTCGTCTACAGGCGATGGTCGTTCACTCGGAACCCATGGTCTATGAATTTATAAATTTTTTTGCGCTTGTGGCACTTAATGGGCAGGTGGAGGCGGAAAAACGTCGGGAAAGGAACTGTCTTTCCAGACGACGGCTGTAGAATGTAATTAGAATAAATCAATACGATTCGCTGTATGAAGAGCCGAACGTTCCGACGCCCATCACGTCGCTCGCCATTGCTTGCAGCCGCTTTTTCTATCAGTCTTTATTGTACAGCACGGCACCTCGTCTTGCCAGCCTTGGCCCAATAAACAAATACCACCGAGGGAGACTATCGGACTTTCATGTAGCGCTTCCGCGAGTACCGTAGTTCATCACCGTACGCAGGTCGCACTCTGAACAGTTACGGAAACAATGGCGTTATATGCGCACATACAGAAAAGTTTTGGGAGAATGCCGGGAAGAAATATGTTTTGTTTGAGCTCGTCAATATGGGATTCTATTTGCACACCGGGACCACGAGGAGCTGCGCCCGATCGTTCTTCCCTGCCTTCGCCCCGTCGCGCTCGTTCCGTTTGTCACTCTCGCACGCGTGAGTATACGCGCGCGCGACTGTCGATATCGTACCGAAGCAGAGCAGCCCGCAGCGGAGTTTACCTAAGCCACAACTGTCCAACCAATTCACGAAGGGCCTCAACTGCGGGACGTCACCCCGTCGCGCTCATATTATTCGATGCATTACTTCCTCTTCCAAGTTGGTCAGCTTTTCCTAGTCGAATACCGTATTTCTTTGCCCAGTCAAGGGGCACATTTCTGCTTAGCGAACGACGAAGGGCATATAAATTCCATTATAAAGAAATTGTTCTACGTATGGGTTTTGAGCGTCACCCCTTAATCTATTGTAGTTCCGAAATGGCAACGCAGGACGTTTTCCTTTCTTGTGGTACTGAGACTGAAAACGTTGCTGATCAGGCCATCTGTCGTGACAAGCACGACCCAAACCCCCGTTCACACCATCTTCCATTTATAGGTGGACTATTAAGGGTGACTAGAGAAAATCAAGCTGGAAATTACAGATGTACAGACTTTCTGATGGAGGAACTGACCATGATTACCAACCACGATGAATCAGAGCGTTACTTGTATACAAATATCCCAACCCCGAATTCAATGCCCGACGGTTTTGATAAACAGTTTATTAGACATTTTGCGTCAAAAACGCTAACGTACTGTTTACGTATACAATAGCCCCGCTCGAACCATCGCTCTCTCTCTCCTACATTGAAAAAGTGACAGCGCTTGCGTTATACCGTTCTTCCCAGGCCATTGTACAACCTCAATCTTCGTATGCAAATCTACGTTTTCAGATATTTGTTCCCTATAGTACGTACGCCGAAGACAGAGAAACAGGCACACGGTGGAAAAGGCGAGTGAAGGGGGCCTGCTTCTCCCACTTACCTACTTCTCTCTATACTTCACTATTTCATTCTCCTCCGCTATCTTCTGCTTCGATCAAAATCTGATTTATGTCAAAGGTTTGTTTGTTCTCCCACTCTTCCCTGATCGAGTAAAACGTCACCCTCGCATTGGGCCTGGGCGCATCGGCAAATAAACGAAAGCTGTCCGCAAACGGAACACCTAGCAAAGGGCACAGCTTGCTCAAAGCTTGAACCTTGTGCTGAGGAAGTGGGAATGGGAACAAGTTCCCCAGCAGCTCAGCTCATTTTTAACGGTTTTTGGGCAGCAATCAGTAGGACCTGCAATGCAAACGAAGCCATTTATACATGATTTGAAACGTCACTTCCAAGTGAAACATCTAGTAGATTGTGTTACTCACTTCCGTCTAGTTTGATCATCGTATTTATACGGTTAGTAAGTGTTTAAGGCCTCAAATATAGCCTCATTGAGATTTCTACATTCACAGGGATTACCTGCCGTATTGACTGTTTGACTACATGGCTAACTTGTTTACTGTAATGCCTTGCAGAACTTTCGATTACTACCAGACTGCCACTGCACAAATCCTAGTAAGGGTGTAGCTAAGGGTGTTTGTAAACTTTTTGGTCGGTTTTGAACTCATCAGGACGGATAAGCGTTGTCCTCTTCTCAAAAGGACTAACGTACTGAGCAGTCGATCCTCATAATGATGAAAAATTCATTTGAATGTAAGAGAGAGAACAGTAGACTGCAAAACGTCAGAATTCCAATAATTCTGCACTCAAATCACGTGAAATGCACTAACCCGAATAGGCACAGCTCACCAAAGCCGTGAGAGTCTGTAAAGCACGACCCCTGAAACCTTCGCAGCCTTGCTTTATATGCAAATCTTAGTTGTCAGAGGAACTAGTCGAAGCTCACGTTTTTTGGGATACAGGATGACATCTCATATTTATTGCTGTCGCTAGAAAATGGGAAACATGCCAAACCATAGTGGACTGAACACGAACGAATCATTGAGTATTCATCTGCTGGCTTCTGCAACCATGTTTTCTCTTCCAGCTGGGTGAAATTTGCAGCTATGTTTTTATACATAGCTCTGTTCTGTCTCGCAGTCCTCTTTGAAGTTTAATTGTGTGAGGCACGACCCAATACACAGTAAAAAAGCGGGTTTGGAGCATTCTCTCAACGACAACCCTTAATTACATCCGAAACGTTTCTTTTCGTCTATTTGGACATGCGCTCCAAATGCGTCGCGCTGACGCCCTCGACCCCGGCGCCATCCGCGGTACCCCATCGACGACCCCATGCAGGAAGCGTTGATTTCTCTTCCCTTCTTCGTTTCGTTTTTTTTTGCACTAATCAAGTTAATAAGTAATTTTGGTCATCTCACTCCATTCAACGACATTAGCTTGGCATTAGCCTGAATTATTCATCGGCGTTGTCTTTCGGCTTTTTGGCAGTACATGTGCAAAGTACATTACGAATGGCGGATTGTCTCCTACTCTTGTGCAAGTGATCGTTTCATCCCAAAGCCTTCCCCGTTTTCCTCAGCGGTTACTGCGTGACATTAATTCTACCGTAATGGTGGAGGTTGACGTGCCTTTGTGTGACAAGATATTTAATTGAATTTGTAGTCGATCTGAGGATGATTAATTAAGTGGAAGAGGCAAGATTGATTACGCTTTTTGCCCCAAGCGCAACATTGTCCAAAGACCAGAGAGATCTTATTGGCGACCTAGGAAGAAAAGGCATAAAATGGAAGGCACATATTTTGATAAACCTTCGGGAGCTCATGAGAAAGGTCAATTTTACGAACGTCCATCTATAACTCTTTCCGACATCTAGCTGAAAATAGGAAGGGTAGCTAAAGAGAAGTACAAACGCCTACTGTTACCTTAAACAAAACACAAAATTCCCCATTGTTGTTCACACGGTGTTTCATTACCTGGCACCGAAGTCCGCGTAGGCACCGTTTACTGCGACTTCGGTTCCTACTGTGACGAGCTTTATGTTCATTTCTGTTCTTATTTTTTTCACTGGAAGGATTGACTTTCAATCCTTAATGTCTCTCATTTTTGCGGTAACTTGAAATGCTTGCACAATCCAAAACTAAACGTAATTTTCGTAATAAAAGCATATCTGTATCTCTTGATATTCACTGAGTCAGTATTTCCACATCGCCGACTCGGTATGCACATCATAAAGAGCACCTCGTCATACCGTATGAGTCGGATTTATGTAGTCACAGCTTTTAAAACGTGTCCGGCCCACGCGTTGACCCACACATTGCAACGACGACAGATATTGTTTCAACGTGCTGCACACATTTCGACTAATGTCATTACGTACAATTTAGCAAATTTAGCATTTCCGTGTCACAATTTTCCTCCATTTGCACTTCCAAATACATAGCTAAAGTAGGATTCGTGCTGATTATTGCATATGCACAAACCATGCTAATATGTATTACGTAATCTACACGCTGCTGGCGCATCGCAGAGCGGAGTTCATTGCAATGTCATGATGAGAACAATGTGTTTCCGCCTATTAAGGGTGCGCTTGACGTCATGTAGGGAAAAGCTGGCGATCATATGAATTGCGAATATGTCAGAGACAAAATTAGAACGACGTTTGAGTTTGCACGGCTGATATTTAAAATTTAAAGTACAAATATGTCTCGGAAGTAGACTTTACTATTTTACCTTTTCTCGATGTAAATTCCGTTATCGCTTTTTCCTTTGGATACCACATTTTTACACTGCACCTTTAAAATAGCGGAGTGTATTGCAAGCGTAACTTCAGACGCCTTTCCCTAATAGATCAGGTGTATTTCTTGTCAGCAGGTGACGTTAGACACAGAAATAAGCATAGTAAAAAATCCGGCGCGACCAGGTTCTAAATACGGCTTTTTGCAGACGAACAGATGCTATACGCGACTGAAACAGAAAAGGCAGGTTTCGCTCCAATCTAAAGAAAATCTTTGATTCAAATTATTTTAGGGCAAACCATCTTGAGTAATAAAAATTACCGTTGTCAAATTCCTTTTTTCCTTTCTTTCCATAGCTTTATAATATGGAATAAAAAACTGATTGAGATTGATCAATTGGTATTCAGGATCGAGAAACGCTGCAGATCTGCAAATCCAAACCTTCCCAATCCAGTGAACCGCGTATTTTTGGCATTCAAAAAAATCAATTTTTGTGCCCCTCATGATCACAAAGACGTCATTATTAGACATGTTCCCGCATTTGCGCGCAAGCTTCAACTACAAAATCCGGCCTCACGCGCTAAAACGTATTTCGTCGCTGACGTAATCTTTGGTGAGGTGCGCAACTACCGTATCCTGTGACATCTTTGTCTAATTGTTCTGCCTAATAATTACTTCCGGTGATTAGGGCCATCGCACCTATCTCCGAGTTCGCTCTGTCCCCTTGGATCACCCCAGCTTTCGCAGCTAGTATCAAATTGTCGTGCACTTTTTTGCATTCCCCGCTCCACACGCCAATCCGGGGAGAGGAGAACTCACTCCAACCGCCGCGCCCATCAGCCAGCGCAGAGGTGGGATAGGTGCTGCCCGTCTCGCACTTACTCCCTGCCGCCAGTGTGGTGTGGGCATGAGGAAGGCGTCAAAGAGAGTTACTTGTAGCCGCAGACTGCAGAGTTCACTTCCGCCAGTAATTAATTACTTACGTCGTCTGATTATAAGTGCGGTCATTCCGCCTGTACGAAATCGTTTACTACGTTCATTATGCCTAAAGACTATGGCGGGTACCAAGTTGACCTCTCCGTCCACCGAGGGTGTAGGACGTGGCTCATCTACTGCCCCAACCCGAAATACTCTGTAAGTCGGCATTGTTTGTGGTGTCTGTAAAAGAAGATTCCGATCTAGCCAACATTGTGTCAGTTTCTGCTTTCTCACGTCACGATGAAACCTAAGTAGTTGTGACGCGGACACATAACGGCTATATTTGGAATCTCCAGTTAATGAGGTTCCATTGTTTTGCGAGATGTCCACATCATAACACAAATGTGATTTCCATTTGTTTTCGTATCCGTTTGTTATTTATCCAATGAGGGAGGCTATAACCGGCCTTTAAGGACGTTCACCACAATTTCTGCTACCGAACCGTATGGATCAGAAGCTCCTGAGCTCCGTGCTTTGTACAAGTTCCCAGGATCCCAAACAGAAATTCGCTAACTTTATATTTTCGTGTATACAATTCCAACAAAATCTTTCATTTGTCTCTTAAGTTCCGAATATACTGAACCCCTACAAAATAACAACTGAATACGCCGGTATCCGCGTTTATCCGTTTAAAGCTAATTGTCTTGGCACTGTTCTATCACGTTCCCATTGGAAGTCGCAAACGTTCTGAAAAGTACGTTCTCGAAACGTTACGCAATTAAGATGAAGGCAGATCAGCGTAATTTCCTCCACATAACTTTTTGCACAATTAATTCATAATCGGTGTGCACTTTCGCTGAAGTGATAATTTCAAACACATTATGCTCTCTTATAAATGTTGGAAATTTGCTCTTAATCCGCAGATCAAATGGATCCAGACAGAAGATATCATTAGTTATGAAGTGTCTGATGATGCTTACCGGGAAACAGTCACAACAAAAAGGAATTTCAAGTGACCGGAAACGGGGTCAAACGACATAGATTGGATAGTTCTTCCTTAGGCATAAAAACTATTTGCTTAGTGCAGTTAATGAAAACTGTTTTCAGTGCAGCCATAGGTCGCAGTGATTTTTTCAAAGAAGGCGATTATCTTCCTTAGAAAGAAGTTCCTTACTATCAAATAAACCTTTGAATCATTAACAAAAACTTATGTCTTTGTGTGAAGTTATCTTACAGAAACCAGTGTGAATGATCTGAAAACTATTTTAATGACTACGTTATATTTTACGGAACAATTTCGCTTTTCCACATTTTCTTAAAGGCAACCGATATAATAGAGTGTCAGATTTTCATTCAGTGTCTTGAAGTGTCGGAAATACGGTGCACAACGTGGAAATTTCGTGACAATCGAACAGAAAATGAAACTCAATTGTGGATGTTTTACTAACTGGATTAGAAATGTATAATTTTTTTCTAGTTATGGTATTGTATACCACATACCTCCATAAATTCATATGTTCCTTGCCGTATTTGCCGGACTACATATTTTTTTTTTTGCAATTTTTCAATCGACTTCCGGGCTATCGTTCAATTTTACGACATGTTTACATTAGAGAATGCGGGGGAAAAGATCGGCGATCAGAGTTGTTGCAAAAACTTTGTTTTGGCGTGCGTATCATCTTTTCGTCGCATTCCAAAACATCTACGGAATTTGCACATACGCAAAAAAGCAATTTTGGAAAAGAAAAAGCAGTTTTTTGATTGTCGGCTTCCATACAGGCAACACCTACAGTATGTATCGCTTTGCGCCTAAGACTTCAGATGTTCAATGGGGAACGTGATGGGCCTCTAAGCATCGTCGCACAAACATAGCTACATTTGATCGTTGTGACAAATGGAAGCCGATAGCTCTGTTTTGTGCGGTGGCGAATAAAATAAACTAATCGTTGATCGACTATGTTCCTCCCGGGTTTATACAAAGTAAGCTTTTATACAACTGTCGTCTGTTCAGGCCTTCCTCCATTTACAGTTTATACCCATCAACAGTGCTTCGCCTCATTAAATTACCTTTCCACCTTGATAAGGTTGCCATTTCAGCGCGGTCCCAACGACCTCCTCCCCATCGCCAATGGGGGAATCCTGGTTATGACAGCGGACTCAGATGCAAAGAAGGTTCGTTTCATCGAGAAAAGTGCTAGCCGTGACATTTCCTTCTCATTCTAGGCGAAACTCGATTCGTCAGTAGCGCTAGGTGGTGCCGTTTCAGCTGGAGGCGCACAGCCTTGCTTCGCCCCTTCCACTGCCGTTGTACCGTCGGCGCAGACACAGTGCACGTCGTCGGCGCTCTTTCCTACCGTATCATCGGGGCACTACATGGCGGCGCTCACCGGGCCAGCGACGCTTCCCAATCTCAATGGCCACACCGACCCAGCTCAGATCACCATGACGAACACGCGCATCGAACAGCCTAAATCAAAGGTGGTCCATCTTCGAAACATCCCGTCCGACTTCACCGACTTGGAACTGCTGCAGTTCTGCATGCCCTTCGGGCGAATAGTCAACTACCTTCTGTTGAAGGGTAAAAACCAGGTTGGTGATTGTCATTTTCTAAGGTGGATCACACATGTTTATATCGTGGGCTTTAGCGCAGCTTATACTTTGCGAAAACATTGTATTACTCTCAGAATCAGGATTCTGTGAGAAGTCTAATACCACATAGTTAAAATTCAGTTTTCTGTTGCTGGTTTTCCAAAAGCAATATTTTGATTTCAATGGAAGACCGTCGATCCCTGAACCCTAATCAGTTCCAACTTAAGGCAGATGCGTTCAAAAATCTGGACTATTACACATTGAGCGTCCGCTTTGTTTAAACATAAACATCTGGGCTTACGCGACACCGCGGCGTTCGAAATAGGGTCCTATTGCACTTTTAAGAGGCCGTTCACCCCATTATATCGCAACTTTGAAACAAAGCTGACGTATCTGCATCCAGCATAGCAGAAAACCAATGATCTTTAAATGATCAATTAAATTGGATAGATCACTAAAATATCGTAGCACAACCAGAAGTGGAAATTTGTGCTTGTGAATCTGATTTTTCAAGCACTACATCTGTTAGCAGTATCTGAGATGAGAAACGTTATTACTGTGTTTCTGTTGATAAAGATGGATTTGGTTTCTTCTTATCAATGTTTACCGTACTCTCTTCAGGCCTTCGTCGAATATGAATCATTGGACGAAGCTCAGCGGATTGTGCTCGCCACCGAGGCCTACCCGACGGCTGTCCGCGGACGGACAATGTTCGTCCAGTACAGTATGCATCAGGAACTCAAAACAGACAGGTCACCACCGAGTCAACCAGCCATAACTACAGACGAGGTCAGTCATTTTTTCCTATATTTTGTTAATCACAGGCAGAGTCAACACATTCCCAGTGGGTTTTATACAGGAAACGGAAATGTTTATTCATCACACCTAAGAGTCACCTTCCTTTGCTCAGAGATTCTCACTCAAACTATGGTGTATATAGTCCAGATCTTGTGTATTCGATGATCGGCGCTCGTCGCCACTCGTTTATGATAACAAAACTAATTATTGGTGCAGTTTCTCGTTAATTATTTCGCCCCGCGCGTGCGTTCTTTTGCCGATGTCGCCTCTCTCGCTCGTACGTCTGCAGAGCCGTTGTTCGTGCCTCGATATCCACGAGCGCGTTGGCGGAGACGTTCGGCCTCCCGATCATGATTATTCTAATTAGTCACTGAGGAGTCGGTTTCTTTTGTGCAGGAACGTCGTTTCGTCGCATCTAGTCTAATATCGCTCTTTAGTAAGCTGCGAATGACAAGCGAATTTACGAGACTTTTTCGGACGAGCCCAGATGGGACCACGTGTAATTAATAAGCGCACAACAATTTGCCAGCAATATGGCCTTGAATTCTCGTTGCTTCCTCTCACTCGTCCCGACCTACTCGTCCAGCTGAACGTACGAACGCAGCACGCCTTGGTGGTGCTCGTGTAGCCGCGTCTCCATTGAGATTAGATTAATTAAAACGATGCCGCAAACACATATAGATGACGGGGGAGAAAATATTGAAACTCGAAACAGATGAGACCATCCTTGTTGCCCTTGTTTCTTCTCCTTCCACCACCATCACTGCCAGGGGTTCGGGCAGCAGCAGCAGCAACAGATGGTTGTCGCCTGAGGCGCAGTGGCCCAACCGCACTTCGAAAGTGCTTAGCTTATTCTGCCTTTCGTCCTGCTTGTGACTTAGCCGAGGCAGAAATCCAATTTAGTGTGAACTTCAAAGGTTGTCGGTCATTTGATCCGTTTTGATTAGCCGTGCTCTTTGCGCGGTCCAAGAATAGATACCTTTGGTTTTAGCAGCATTTGGTAAAAAAAATACTGGATATGCTTTTTGTAGTTTTCATCCCTGTCCACCACTGCCCTACTACAACAGCTCAACTAAATAAGGAGTGTCCCCTTTTATCTCTTCAGTAATAATCCTCCCTTTATCATAGGTATAAAAAATAGGGGTCACAGTTCACTAATCCTCAAAATACAGCGCGTTCACGCAGCAAATACGCTTGTCAGTGCAGCTCCCGTGCAGATCTAGCCTCTGTTTACACTGGCCGCACCCGATATGTCAATCAACGAATTAGTTAAACAGTTATCACGCGACTGTCCACTGCTGCTGCGCGCTCGGCCCCTACTGTTCATTTGCTGCCACCGCGTTTTTCCCGCATCTTGCCGACCGCCGCGTTCGCCTACCGGCCTGACAACATTGCCCGTCGAGCGACGTTTCCCAATTTATGTCCCATAAGCCTGAAATGAGAGCGAGCGCGCCGGACAATTATTCAACTTTTTGTCTCATTCGAATATTATATGAACCGACCAGCTCGCGGACAAACCATCCCTTTCCACACTCAAATCTGCGTTGATTTCATCCAATGTTCCCTGTGTTCTTCTCTTGTTCACGCTTTTGTAACTAAATTCTCTGTGAGCGGAAGGAGTCACACGTTGATACCTGAAGCATCGACAAAAAACCCTAAAGTGGAAGAATCTTATTTTTTAAACAAATTTTTTGCGGCTACCACTTCATAGTTATTTCGATTGGGATACCCATGGTATATGCCACTGCAGATAATTTTTACAAAACCGTTGCATCTATCCCCGTTTTCTCGTATCTTTCACATTGACTCCCATTAGTCTTCCGGATAATTTTTCTGAACACGACCGCAATGAGCTCTTGTGCATTTGCCATAATTAGTAAACACCATTCAGTTAACGAAGTTTTGAAAAGGGCGACTGTCGTGGAGGACAGCCAGGAGTTCCACGAAGCGGGATCAATTAGGTTCAGTTCTAGGTTTGCGGGATTCCTTCAACGGCTGATGCATGCATTTCTCTAAAAACTTTTCAAGTTATTAAGCATATTATGTATAAAAGTAGTATTTCGACGCTTCATTAGGGAGTAGCTTTTGATCAAGACACTCCTTAGTTTTTGCCTTTTTGCCAAAATTGGTTCGGTGGGCAGTGGTTCTTGCTCTCGTCGGATATAACCCGAACAGCGGTTGCTTTGCTCATTTAACCTCGACAGCATCATGAATAATAAATGTAGATGAGGCTTTCACTGAGCCAGTTCCCACCGAGAGCTCTAGTGAAAACCTTGGATCTCGGACGCTCGGACATTTGGTTCATATGGAATATTTGACCACCTCTCCTAAGATGATACCTTGAGAGGGACTAAACTCCAATTGACAATGCAAGCCAAGAGGGCAACGGCTGGATGCCTAAAGGATATCCATCCGTCCGCCATCGGAAAGCAAGTGGCGGGGGAGGAGTGGGAAAGGAAGATGGTGGCAAATGGAGCGCGAGCGTGAGACCGACCGACGACACGGCTACGGGTGGTCAGACACACGTGCGGACATAGTAGAAAAGTAGTTATCCGATCGAATGTCTACCGGTCAGCGTTACGCTGGTGCGCTAGGCAAAAATTATTTTAAAAAAACCTATCGGGGCCAATGGCTTGGTAGCAGTAGCATTTTAATATCAGTTAATGCATTATCGCTCGCTCGTTCTATGTACGTTTTTGCGCAAACGGGACTGACACTCTCGCACGAGCCTCCACTCACTTACACTCACAGGACCCTCGCGGCGGTGTTCCCGCTCCGCATCATCACGTTTTTTGCTCGTCTGGACGCGTCGGTCACATTCTGAGCGACATGGCGAGCCGAAGGAGCCGTCCGGCTTCTGTGAACGGTTCTCTGCGCCGGTGTTGTCGAAACACGACGTGTATTTTCATAAATAAATGACTAGGCCTAAGTCGTATTTATCGAATGAGTCACTGAGGTCGCCGCGATCGACACCCGTATTTCCGACGCTCCATGTCGCCGTTTGAAGCAGCTGTCCTGGTTTGTCACCAAGTCGGGTTGACGTCTCCATTTGGATTTACTCACGTTCACGCGGTACATCCATAAATTACATTTCTCCTGGTTTCAGTACATGGTCACTGATTCTGATTTATCGTCATTCATCGCCTTTTTCTTAGTTCAGTTATTTCCACCCACAAAAGTTGACGTCTGGCACATTTTAAAGCGTGACAAAAAACGGGTCTTTGTCTGTCGTGGCCGCAAATGTAAGAGATGGGCTGTCCTCTCGCAACAGTTTCTCTAAAAAACTAGTCTTGTTTATGCTGACTCTAAACACATTTGTGTCTGTCTCATTAATCACATTAGATCTCAAGTCGTGAAACGCGACCTTATATGGTTTCGTAACAAAGTTTATAAATTGGTGCTACCTTTCTTTGAAAGTACTATTCGAGGTAGCCGATGTCTTTTCTGTTGTCCCCTTTTTAACTAAACACACTTTCAAGTGTTAGGAAGACGCGAATCGATGCTCTCCCGCCGACTCGCTAACTATTCATCGAGATAATTCGGACTGCGGCAAGATAGATTAATGTGAAACCGTGTAATTGTGTAGTCTGAAATCACGAGATAGTATAGGTGTTATGTAATTTCTTGCTTGGATGATTGGTGACTGTCTCGGGGCGTTTACGAAGCTGATAGTCTTAAGAAACACATGTGTTTCCTTTAGCCTTCTGTTTTAAGAATTACATCCGACTAGTATAAAATACAAATAGGAAAATGTGGACTTCTTTTATTTGAAACTGCATTTCCACTGTTGGTTGGCAGTAATGTATCTATGAGCGGGGTTATGCACGCAGATTGCGAGTTGCTGTTGCTTGTTTGACGTGAGTGATTCAATGTATGGACACAAATAACTACAGACCCTGTGCTGCCTAATCTTCCGCCTACCGTATTCACCCGCGCGCGCGATCAGGACAAGTTCCCACCATCATGGTGACCTTTTCACACTGTTCTTCTATTTTTCAAAAAATTCTAGGCTGGATCAATATCTCTGAATGCTAAACCCATTATGAGCATAAATGGTACCACAAAAAACTCCGTACTGAGGTGCGCCGATCTTTGGAATGAGAGTGCGGGCGATCTTTCCATCCAGATAGTTCTGCAAAATTGCAAACTCGGCTACGAATGGACCTTGTCTGACTGTTCTCTGCCATTTAATAGTTAAACAATATTTCCTCAAATGTTTATTTCCAACTGCAGGACGCAAATTTTCGTGTATGCCGCTTATTTCATATCCGCTTACATCGCACTACTTTTTCCATTCATTCCTACGAACTCTCGTTAATTAATTCCTGGGAAGAGTCGGATTTCTCCTCTCGTCGCTGTCCACTCGGAAACATCGCGAAGAAATAGCACGTGAGAAATAAAAAGCATTGACCAAAGTCATTTTTCTATGTATACCTTGGCCACGCACTCAGAGTACCGTCTCCCAGCAGAAAGAATTAAATTATTGAGGTATGATTGTGAGAGATTTCTAAGGACACATGTACGGCTTCTCTCCCATTTTCCATACTTTTATTAGCAATCATTTTTTTTCTGGTCTTTTGGTATACTGAGCGGAGCGCCTGCATATTTGCTTTTCCAAGAACCGCGCCTGTTCATTCTTTTGTCCATGTTTGCATAGCTGCGTGTGGCTGCTATGCTAATCAAATCAGCTGTGCATGCGGTTTATTTAACCGCCACAGCGCCGACATTGTCATTTCCGGCGATAAACGCGCTTCCGATGAACGCTTTTTATTACAAGTATTCTTCCCCACTGCAATTTTCCCTTTTTTTTCCTAGTAGGAAATCTGAGCTCGTCGCTCCTTCCGCAAACATTCCTCTTGACATTTGTATGTGTTTTTCCGACATTATCCTCTGGATTAAGCGGATGTCGTGAACTCTGAAAAACGACTAAACGTGGGCACTAATTAGCTGGTAGCTTGCTTAGCGGAATAAAAAGAAACAGAAAAAATTATGTGTCGGTTCCTGGTCTTGTTCATAGATCAAAACGTTTTGAAAAGGTATACGGTATGCAAAAACTCTAAAACAATTTGGCCGCTTAATGTTTGCAAACTGAATGCTCATTATCCTCATTTGCTGTGCTAAATGTGCAAGTTCTTCCATTTCGTGAGGTACACAGATTGGTGTTGTTTACGGATCAATACAACTCTTTCTCAGGAATAACAAACTTTCGCGCTTCCCTAGAAAAGGTCAAAAGCCTTGCTTTGTAGTATCCAACGAAGCCGAAAAGGTCACTATATAAAGCGCAATCATTTGGATTGTGTACATCTTACAATAACAAGCAAAGTGCATTACGCGGACAGAACTATTTTATGGGAACACTCCGATGACCTAAAAAGAAGCATCGTACGTAATACACGAGAAGTGAATACCCCCATCCTTTCAGTTTGGCAAAAGCTTAGCACCTTTTATATAAAATCGGACAAAATCAGACGTCAGCAAAGTAGTTGTTTGCTGCCCGTTCAAAAGGTTCAAAACATTTTCTTGTTTTTAAATGTCCTACATTTTGACTCACCACACAATATGGAACATCATGTTTTGTGTATATCGGTGACTCAACTGCTTCCCTATGGAGGCATTAGCTAGCCCTAGTGACTCGCAGTTCCTACGATCGTAAAAAGATCAGTCTTTCCGAACAATGCCGGTCGTAGTTTATTTTTCCGACAACAATAGGGCACAAATTAATGCCCTTTTAGTGGCTTGGTAGATTGAATCCCTTCCGATTTATTTCATTCAATGCATAAACGGTCAAGACTATGTGGCTTATTACCTGGTCGACCACGCTGTCATTTCTTTTTTTGCACAAAAAGTCATGAAACCTGTTGCTTTTACTGAACTGGTTTCAGCTTGGTTGACACCATTTTTTAAATTGTTTTCCGTGTCAACGCAATAAGAAAACCACGTGAACACACTTCAATACCCGTTTTGTCCTTTAAGAGCATTAGAACAGTCTGAGAACCTTTGCGCCTTTATTTGTTGTCATCGGCAAGAAAAACCCTCTTTGATCGTCTTATGAAAGACTGTTGCGTCTGCCTCCTTTCTTAAGTGTGCCGATGGACGGAACGCACGCGCACATTGACATCGCGCGCAGCCGTGTTTGATGCGCCTTTTTGCATATCTTCACGGCACACTTTCAATGGACAAATTGACAAATTGGGGCGCCCTGCGCCGGAGGCGCATGTCACTGAATGCACAGTTTGTACTTACCCGCTGGACACTTCATAGAAGACATTTATGCGCCCTCTTAAAGCGACCGTCCGGCAATCACTCGCCGAGGGAAAAGGCGTGGAAGAGAAACAGTTTCTATTCTCTCAAGATGCGGTGTCTCGCGAATGATTCGATTAAAACGTGGCTGTTGAAATATTGCCTGAGGCGAACGACCCTGGCGCGCTGAAGACATACCTGTGCGCGAAAATGATGCGCGCGCGAGGGAGAGGAAAATATGGGATTTGTCGTTCGGCGAAGGCGGCCAAGGGCAGCGCCACAACTGTAGCAACTCCGATCAATTCACTCATTTCAAACCTCCAATGGCGTAGAGAACCAAAGCGAGAGGAACCGGGAGCCGATGACGACTTGTCCGTACTGTCAGCCAGCGGGGAGAGTGAAGGGACGGGCGTTTCAGAGCCGGACTTGTTAAGTATGCAAATTTTCGCCTGTTTACAGAAGACGAACCTGTTGTTCGCCGGGCGCGAGCACGTAGCGCGAACTTCTTTTTTTCGTACATGCCGCCGGCGCCATCTACCTCACCACCTCATTGCCTCCTTCAGCGAGCAGTTCCTACCTATGGCTACAATTCCAACGCTCAGCTCTTCGTGTTTCGGCATTTGCGCGAACAACGACGCGCGGTGGCGACAGCGCCGCTGGCCGTGCGTGACAACATGTTTTGTGGTGATTTTGTATTTGCCGCTCGGGGACTGCTCGAGAGCGCGCTCAGCATACTGGGCTCATGGCGTCGATCAGCGTCCGACCGTTGTTCGGCATCCAAGTTTTTGCTCCTCTGCCGCTGGCCATCACAGGAAATGAACCCCGTTCCGGAAGGAGGGGACTGACCGCGCACGCTCGCGAGAACGTAGTCCGATCACGCAATGCCTAATTGTTTATCGCCAATTTACCTTGGCGTGCACGCTTACCTCAATTAATGGCCAATCCGCGGACTTCCGTTATTTTCAAAACAGACCACGCCATTACAAGACCGGCGAAATTAGCACGGACGCCTCGGTCGTCCAACCACTTAGGAGAGTAGAGTGAAATCACTTTTACTGCTGCTCATTATCCCGACCAGTGAACACACTTATCTCAAACTGGTATCTAATCACGACATTTCTTCGATGTCATCATGTTTTACTTCCACGCCGCCACTGTTGAACATCGTTTCCTGATGCGAAACCTGACAGTTTCGTCTGTTTTCGCACCGCGCTATATGACGAACTCCAGCTCCCGCTATCTCAGACCGCGCTTTGACGAACCCTGACGCAAATCACACGCAATTACCGTGGTAGAACAGTCTCGGTGCCTCCTTTCTAATTGTAACCTTCTTTGTCCCTCCCTGCGTCATTTCCCTCTTCTTCATTTTTTCACATTTGTCTTTCGTGCGTGTCGTCTTGAATTTGGAGTATTTTCGCCCCGCGTCTAATTGACACCTTTGTTGTGAGGAGGTGCGCGAGATGTTGGATCCCTCACCTTACGGTGGCGGTGTTGGTAGTAAAACCCACAAACGATACCAAATCGGCTTAAGATTAGTGAGCGGTGGGCTGGTGCGCAATTGCCCGCGGAGCCAGTGTCGCTTTCCGAGACTCGCCCTCCTTCGAGTTTGCCGGCAGCGTAGCCTACTGTAATTCGATGTTTTCAACAACAGCAGCTGTTTTGCCCCTTACGGCGCAGGCTAAAATACAATACGCGTTACGACGACCATCAGTGCAGAGCGCGGATTAACCCTTAATACTTGACTAATCTTCCAATCGTTGTGAGAGCATTTCGCGGTAGAGCTTCGATGGTGACAACGAACCTGGCGGGGAGATGTCATCGTCATCCTATGTGGAACAACATGTCAGCTGGGATAGAAGGTGATCGACGCTGTTCGTGTGATTTGAAGAGGCTGCACACTCCTGTGGCGACTACAAAGGGCTAATTTCTGTGTAGAGCGCGCGAAAAGAGGCCAAATACGAGCGACTGTGTCGCACCTCCGTCGACCACACAACATCTTCGCCATGTTCCTCAAGCCGTATTTTGTTGATTCCGACACGAATCCGATCTCCTGGCACTCGACGTTGTTCCGTCGCACGCGTCCACCCTCACGCGCTCGCTTGCTTATATTACTGCAATTTTCTAATTAATGATTCTTCTTCGTTTCATTACTCGGACGCGTCATTTGAGAATGGGACCCGCTCTCTTTCGTTCTCGGCCGTCCGAACGAAGCGAAGCGGGTGCATAGCCGCACATGGTCCGCGAAGCTCGCGCCTCTGTGTAGTCCGAGTGAATTCGCTGCGGATCCACTCAATGCGCCGGCGAAGCAAATATTTAGACGCTTACTAAAGGGATGCTTTTCTGTATTCCGCGCGTCACGGACATTGTCGTTAGTGGAGGATGAGGCGGGACGACAGAAGCATTAGCTGCGTTTCTCAAATTCTTGCCCTTCCTCCCTTTTAACTCTCCCCGGCGTCGCTCGTCTGGAATCCTGCTAATCCGTAAACCGATCTCGAGGCGTGTGCTTATCCCGCGATGACTAACTAAGTGAGGTAACGGCTCTTCGCTTTTCGCCTGTATCTGCTGCCCATGGCTCCAGGACTAAGTGTGCCAATCTCTCGTTCGCGCACGCGCCGATAGTCATACACTGTATTGGGCGTATAAAAGAGGTCGTTCCGGAGATTATCTCTTTCGGCAACACAGGAAACGGCTGCTGCTTAGCCACCTTCCTACTCCAACATCTGCAGCGACAAGGTGTGGCAGTGAATTAATCCTGCGGCTCTCGCGCTCTCTTTTTTTTTTGTCAATTCTACAACGCACGACTCCGGCACGAACATACCCGGACTAGGTGTTCGCCTTCGGCCGTTCGCGTCTCCGCGCAGCTGAGCTCCTCGCACTCCGTAACAGTGTCGATGTTTTGCCTTTCAGGAAAGCAGTGGTCTTCGAGGCTCCTTCGATATTATGAGAAAGTAATAATAGATGCTTTGCTTTCGCGCTCTCTCTCGCTCGTTCTAAGCTTCCGTGATGCAGCAGTCATCAACAGCGGCCAAGATGGCGACCTGGCCGCGTCTAATCAGCATTCGTTGCCTATGGCTGCGCGGTCCCCCTTTGACCAGCAGCAGATCCATCGGAGGAAAATGTCGCGATCTCGCGCGCGCGCTTATTCCTCTCCACGCATCCGGAGGGCCACACCACTAAGTGGGCGTGAGCGATAATCTTCATTCCATGCCAGGCGCCTCTTCTTCGTCTGCTCCCCTATTCCGCCGACTTCGCGCTCATTAAATTCAGCCCGCATCGGAAGGTCATTTATGGCATCGTGGAGTTACTGTTTTCGGCGGGGGACGACGAGATGGACTTAATATTGCCGTTGTTTTTATAGGTCACACGTTGATTATTACTCCGATAGACGTGACCACGTTTTTCCCATTTTAGCCTCCGCTTGCAATTAATTATCTCCGTATCCGATGCGTGTCGCCGGTGCTCGTTCGCGATTTCCGAAGCGCCTAATTAGACTTATGTACAATTCTAGATACAACTGCCTGTATGCAAGTTGTATTCTCTGCCCGTATTTCACTCCTTTCCTCCGCCTACAGTAGTTGCTAATTCAAGCTCTCTCCTCTATCTTCTCTCCTTCGCCACTCCTGTCCCTTCGCCAACAATAGAACGCTCAACAGTTTTCAACGGATCCCTTTCAACGCCTCCATCTTCTCGCGTCCGACCAACTAGCTGCGTACCGTCGCCAATTGCACCAGAATCCCCTGTTCCATCCAACGACCTTCCATTTCACTCGCGCCGTGTTTCCAATAACCGGCATCACGATTTTGCCTTCGAACATCTCTCCGGGCGCCGTGCTGGGAGCGAAGCGAGCTCGTCTGACTTCTGCCGTAGGCATCGACCTTGAACAGTTAGAAGCGAAGCGAAGAGCGTTGGTTGCAGTTGCCACTGCAGCCACAGCAGCTTCAGTAGCCGCAGCGTCAACGCACGCGATCTCCGTGCAACCGGTAACCTCTTCGCAGCTCCTGCAGCAGCAGAAGAGCTCGCTTCACCTCGCTCCACAAGAACTGCACTCGACGCCCGCAGCGTCGTCCGCGTCGGCGCCTCCTCAAGTTCGGTCATCGCCGCCGACGACATCGGCGACGACACCACACACTTTGGGCCACTTTTCGACGAATACGTCGCAGTCTCAGTTGTTCATGGCCGCGTCGCCGGTACGGCCCCTTTGCGGAGTGTCCACGTCGTCCAGCGCCGGCGGCACCGATCAGAACGGTGCAGCTGTAGCGGCAGCAGCAGCGGCGGCGGCAGCAGCAGCTGCGGGAATTCATCCTCACCACAAGATGGCTGCGCAGCACAATAATCCTGCGGCGATCGCGCCGGCGGTGCATCACTACGCCGACGTCTATCAGCAACAGCAACACAATCTTTTCGTCTTGGACCAAATGCGGGCTGCCGCTGCGGTCGGCATGATCCCTCAGGCGGCTCAGCCCCAGCACATTCACGATATGCAGCAGACTCAGGTAATTACCGTTTCCGGTCGCTCCCAACTCCCTCATCATTTTCCCATAATCTCGTAGTTAAAAAGGACTATTTCTCTCATTCACGTGTCACAGATTTCTTCTCGCCCATGTGATCTCTAATATGCAAGACGGGCTAGATGGAAATGGGAGAAATAAGCAGATTAATCTTTCACGAGTAGCAGAGCGGGAGTCTGAAGCGCACTATGTGCGATTGCGCCAATATGGAGCCATTCCTTAATTAACGCTCAATGTGATTTGTTGAGATTCCACTCTAGGCCAGTAGAAAACGCAGGCGGCACATACATATTTGATGCATTCAATTTACGCCTGTTTATGCAATTACGGCAAAGCAGAAGGGTTGAATTTAATATGGGAGACCGTACAAATTCTGCAGCTGCCTGCACGGTTCAGGAAACAGCTGTGCTCAATGGAACCGGGTTGGTGACTTGCGTCATCTTTCCAAGTATTTATATTCTTCCAGCATAGGCCTTACAGGAACAGCTTTTGGAACACAACATTAACACTCACATTAAAGCACGTTCATCACGGGACGCGTTTGATAGAGAAGTTGTTTCTTTAGACGAATCTACTGATGCTGAGCAATGGAGGAAGCACGACGGGTAATGGTACAAGCGGTGTCACTTCGGCTTCCCAGCTGGACATCTCGGGAAGCGGCACTCAGCAGCAACCAAATGCTGTTTTACGAGTCATCATTGAGAACATGATCTGCCCCGTAACACTGGACCTTCTTCATTCGGTAAGGCCTAACACACTTGTCAATACGTTAACCTCGCTGTTTGCAGATATTCTCACGATTCGGAAAAGTTCTCAGAATTATCACTTTTAACAAAAACAGTAAGTCATTTTTGACTTTGTTAAATCGGCCATGAATCACGAAGTTGAAAAGAAGAGATCTTGTTAAATTTATTCGGCCATAGGTTGTACTTTCACATCCGGCTTAACTTAATTTCCAACAACATGAACCAATATTTTCGGTGTGTTCCCAGAAGAGAAAAGTTTGTTTTCCCAACTTCAAATCTGACATTAGTCATGTGACAGTAAATACAATTGGTTCCCAGGATACAAAGCAATTACTACGATATGACTCATTTTCTGAATGCCTGATTTGTGGGCAAGCGGGAAAGCAACAAATATGACAAATCTTTATTTCTTTGCTCCTTTATGTCGTTTCTGGGAATGATCTTATGTGATCAAGACTGTCCATAACATGAATGTGCTACAAAGACGGAGCCCGTGCATCGCTTTTAATTCCCTATCCAGATGTTTACGGACCTTTCAACACCTTTCAACTTGTTTCGCCTTATAGTACGGCATGAACCGCTCTCTACAAATTAACTGATCGTTATCGACCGCGGGCGCACAAGCGGAAAACAATAATCCGCATTGTCGGCACTCTCTCCTCAAAGCTTTTAATTTCATAGATCATAAATCGTTTTTATCTTTGAATGGAGCGTTTTCTGATAAGCCCCGCAGTCATAACCCGACCGATAGTTGCGGCTTTGCAAGACCCGTGCGCTATACAGGTTTCGTCGCTAAACCCTGGCGGTCAACCCTCTTATTCACTGAAATTTCCTATTTTCAGACACTTTCCAAGCGCTTATCCAGCTCAGCGAAGCCAGCGCCGCTCAACATGCACGGGACTCTTTGAATGGCCACCAGGTCTACAGTGGCTGCTGCACACTGCGCATCGACTACAGTAAGCTGGCGACGCTCAATGTAAAGTACAACAACGACAAGAGCCGGGATTACACGAATCCCAATCTTCCATCGGGCGAATTGACTCTCGAGCAACAGCTCAGCCTTGGTAAGCCGCCTGTTCTGTTTTTGCAATCAGTCGTTCGCAAACTGGGAACACTATTTTACTGTGTTGAGATTAATTCATGTAAAAAAGGATTTGTTTAAGATCCTTCTAAATTTTCAGAAAGGACGATTAAGACGTAGTAAGCAATCGGGATGTCTAGGGATCCGGAGAATTCAGGTCGGCAGACGATTTAAAGGAACCGGTTTTAATTAACTCCATTAGACACGGGGCAATCTTGATTTGCCGCGGTTTATTTAAAGACGAAGTGCTACTCTCCAAATGTAAGCCTGACGCTATCTGAGGGACTCTCCGTTGATGCAAATTGGGTTGGATTTGTTGCAGCCGCATAAGATGAGAGATATCTTTGCAGGATGACGTGAGAATGTTAGCATATCGCAACCCTGATCATGAATCCTTAGCCGAAATTGGAACTCATGAGTCACTTGATTATCCTTCAGTCTACCGTAACAATGCATTTGACCTCGTCATTGCTCGAGTGGTTGATACATCGCAATTAAGCGACCTAATTAAAAATTCACTCCATCGAAACAAAAAATTATGCGCTTCTTCGTTTTTCGCTCCAATGCGCCCATCGGACTACGGTACATCCACACATATTTCAGTGACAGCGGCGGCCGCCGGACAGCTGCCAGCTTCGTTGGGTTCCATTGTGCCCAGTCCATTCGCATTTCCTTTCGGAGCGCCGCCAGCAGCGCAGTACGCCGTTCCACAGCACACCATCCAGACAAACGGTAAGTAGCAAATAAGTTCAATTAAAATTATACGCCTCAGTGTCAACATTTGCAGATGCGGCGCTGAGCGGCGCGGCGCTGGGCCCTTTGCTTAGCTCGACGGCCAGCACTAATGCGGCTAATCAGGCGGCGTTGAACGTCGCCGCCGGTCTCCGTTTTCCGCCGGTCTCTGCCATCCTGACCATCTCGCCGGTGATCCTGGTGTCGAACCTGGACGAGAACGTACGTTTTTTCTGTATTTGAATGTCTGTGTGCCTCGTAGATGTCGGAAACCGAAAAGCCCACAATTTCTATACTATTGTGTTTGTGCAATATAGAGGCTTCTTTTTTACGTTTAATTTTACTATTCATTTCTGTATTTCTTTTCTCTATCGCTGTCCTTTTTCAGAAGGTCACTCCGGATGCGCTCTTCACACTTTTCGGTATGTGGCTTCACTTATTTCCTCAATTACGGAACGGACTGACGACCTGAAAACGTCGCAGCGGAGGGTAGAGTAGAGAGGTGACGTTGACCTACACGACGCAGTCCTGAAACAGTTCCTCTTTCAAACCCTCGTGCGAGCACGGTTTTCACTTGTGAGTCTGGCTTGACCCGGTTTTCGGTAAACTCCTTCTCCTCTCTCTCTGTTTTCCTCTCTGTTCACTGATGCTTAGAGTGGAGCTTACATAAGACTTGCACTGATAGCTTGAACGACCTCGGATTATTCAAATTTCAGGTGTGTACGGTGACGTGCAGCGGGTGAAGATCCTGTTCAACAAGAAGGATAATGCTCTCATACAGTATGCCGAGCCACAGCAAGCCCAACTCGGTACTTTTGTCCGTCGTGGAGCAGTTTAAACCTGTTCTTATTTAGCGATTCAACACTTGGACAAGATCCGATGGCACGAAAAAACGATCCGTGTTGCTCCATCGAAGCATACGAATGTGCAGATGCCGAAGGAAGGTGAGAGACCACTACTGTAAGTGGCATGGAACTGATCAGAACTTACTTTTAGGTCAGCCAGATGCTGGTCTCACCCGTGACTACTCACAGTCGCCCCTCCATCGCTTCAAGAAACCCGGGTCGAAGAACTATATGAACATCTATCCGCCGAGCTGCACGCTTCATTTGTCGAATATTCCGCCGAACATCACGGAGGAGTTCCTCATGCAGGCGTTCGAAGAGAGGGATTTCGCCGTGAAGGGCTTCAAGTTTTTCCCGTAAGCATCTCAGAATATTATAACGCATTCTACTGACCGGACCATCGCTTGTGTGTTTGATCACGTCATTTGCAGGAAAGACCACAAGATGGCACTGGTGCAACTGGAAGACGTTGAAACCGCCATTAACGCGCTCATCGAAATGCACAACTTTAAACTGGCCGAAAATGCTCATCTACGGGTGTCGTTCTCGAAAAGTGGTATTTGAAGAATAGGTTTCCCTTGTCATCCTTTCTTATCCACACCTTGACCCATGTGATCAACGTCTTAACAATAATTATCTTATGTCGCACTCTTTTCACCGCACCTTTCTTACTTCCGTCTGTCTAGTCTGAACACAGAGCAATTTCAAATCTTCTATTCTAGAAGTTATCTACGTGATACCGTATATGCTTTAGCGCCGGAGTTCCAAATTGTGCGCAAATTAACTATTTATTGTTCAACATTCTATTCAAAACGATCAAAATCTTTCTAAACTGCTATGCTTTACCCATCCGCTTGCGGGTGCCAGCCACAAACATCTGAGTTTTCTTTTACGTTCTCCAAGTATCTGTATATCTAATTTGAAGGGTACATTTGGTAAAACCGCGGATTTCAAAGCGTATCTGTGATAAGTCCTTTCCTCTCCTGTGACTCCCCCTTGCTCTTCTTTCGGATATGCATCGTTGCGGATTTTCTTCCCCCGCCCCCATCTTTGAACAGCTCTCTCACCGTACCACCATATCAGAACGCACGTCACTGTCTGACCACTGCGCTACCTACCCCCTCCGACGCATAATCGCTTCTGGCATAATTCATCTGCGCACCGTTCACCAAGACCTGTGAACGCGGCAGTCCAATTCCAAGAAGACTACATATCACCAAGCCGCGCTTGCGACGAGCGCCCCCATCTTCCCCCCATCTGTCGCTTCCATCCTTCCCATATCTGTCTGTCATTCATTCTGTCTACAATATCGAAAACTCCTTCCAGCCGACATATCTTCATCTGCATCGCATGCATGTTCATATCCTTTATATCCAGACTCTTTGCAATGTATTAATTGTCTTTTTCCTCTCTTGGTGGTTTGTTATTTCATGTTTCCGAATCAGAAAAAAAATTTGTTGATGTATGAAAAACAGTGATGATAAAATTTTAAATGAACCAGTCATACGTTCGTACAACGAAGGTCACATTCTCGGAAGGATAGAACATACTGAAACACTTCCTAGAAAGTCGTAATGCGCAGAAATAGCCAAAGCGGGTACAATTTATCGTTGACACGTTCTTCAGCAACTGTTGCCAGTTGTATAAGAAAACTTTTAGAGGTGACAGATATTGATGCGGATTTTGATGCGAGAACTTCCGATGCAAGAAGTGAGGAGATGCGGTACTATCACACTCACCTTCCGCATGGCATTGTCATGCCAGTACAAAATCGTTCAGATTCTGACAAGAGGTTCATTCATCATTCGCTATTGTATTGCGTGTGGTATTGCGCTTCGGCCTTCGCTTCCGCTTATCCTCTATCATGGATACCGTGCCGTATGGCTTTGTCGAGCAAACTGTCAGGCTGTTGTTCCGAAGCGAATGCTTTGATGAATTCAGGCAGCTGTCTTCTTATTGGCTGCGATACGCCGAAAAACTGAGCTATACTCCCTGTTATAGTCTGTTTTTGAAACACGGCAAAAGCAAGCTACTGTATCGGGTAGAAAAAAGGTACGACGAGAAGTGCAGTTTAGAAGATCTTTCGAAAGAAAATACACCTGTTATTGAAAAAATAATCATTGATTATCCGCGATACGGTGATGCCGATGTCAAGAAGTACGGTGTTCTTACGAAAAAGGCAGCATCGCTGCTTTGCTGTACATTGCAACGGACTCGTACGCCAGTTCTCATCTTCCCTGACTACGAACACTTTGTAAGTTTTTATAAGGAGAAGTACAATGAACTGTCGAACAAAACGCTGCTCACTGTTCTTCAGGCTATCCCGGCCATCGATACTTTAGATCTGATGACCATTCACAGCAGCATCCCGTCAGTTATGGATTCTTTGACACGGTGGATCGACCACATCCTCCGCACAGGACTGCGACAATTCGCACTGGATTGCTGGAACTTGCCGAGTTCTCTGTACGACACGGTTTTCGACTTTGTGGACTTACCACATTTCTGTAGAGTGGAATTTAAGGTTCCACTGGAAGGACAATCCTTTTACAGGAGAGTCCTAGGGAAAATAATCAAAAACATCATGGACGAAACGATTCCACAGTGTTTTACTGAGCCAGTCTATCTCACCTACAGCAGTTACGCGAGAGATCTTGTCCAAACGTTAACAAGGGAACCGCTACCCGATGACGATTCGGAGTTCGAATTAACCGGCCTCAAGTATCCTGTGTTTTTGACGGAACGCACTGAGGAGGATGAGCTAACGCTTAGCTACAGCTTGGCAGGCGAGTGCAGTCGGTGATATATTTGTTAGCTTATGTTGTTCAATGAATGCTTGTTTTTCTTTATTTTCCGACGCATAGAACATCTCCTCATTAATAATTGGTAATTGGGATAATTTTGGGATAATTGGTCTGACTTCAAAATTTAAAACGTCTTCAAGTGAGCGCCTTAATTATCCCATCTATTTGGAACTCGGATGTCTTCAGTGTATTAATTGCCATATACGGTGAGATTAGCCTTATTGACGAATGCCGAATCACTGGTCCTTCGTTAGCTTCGCGGCGGGAGCCCGGGTGCAGCGAAAGCGCAAATTTGTGGACTGGCGATGCTGGGAAACATGTGCATGACCCTTTCCTCCGCAGACAAACATGTGTGTCAAGTAAACTAACATTTTATTACGCACTAATGAGTTCGTGATGATATACAGTCGTCTTGTCGACCTTCAGTAAACACGAAATAGTACAAAATTAAAAACATGAGAAAGCTCAAAGGATAGAAAACACGACAAAAGTTGTCCAGATATCTTCCCGTTTTGTGGTAGCGATTTGCTTTGTTCATCATCGAGTCTCTCGCTTCCTGACTCACTTCGGAGCGCTTCTTGGTTGCCCACTTGCGCTGCAAACAAACAATTACTTCTTTCCGGTGATGTCGCTCATTGTACCAGTTGACTAGCTCGTTTATCGAATCCGATTACAAATAACGTTTGTAGTAAAGTGAAGAAGACAAATCCCGTAATATATCCAAACCACAAGTCAATAGCCTAAATGTTATACTCTCTTATATCGTACAAAGGTAGATAACAAGAGTACCTTCAGATACGATACACTAGGCAGATGTTCACGTGCACCAGCAGATTCCGTGGATAACGTCAGCAATACGGTGATGGCAACGCCGATTCGTCCCTCCATGAACTCCTCGGGCAGCCAGACGCCCACCCAAGAGAACATAAGTGCAAGTGAAGTAGGAATGTAGGTTTGAGCAATGTGAAAACCAACGTCACGTTTAAGACGAAATACGGCACGAAGACATGAGAAGTCACCTGAGCATTTAACACTCATACGTATACGGTTCAACATCATACCCGATTTTCTTGTTCTGTTGCAAAGGGTTGGTTCGTAGCGGTCAATGTAGAGTTCGGGAAGTTTAACATCCGGGTTTTTATCAATTGCATCGAGTTTCTTAGTGAACCACTCAAAACGGACGGTCTCAGTGGGGTAAGCAACTAAAAGGGATAAAGTTGATGTTGTAGATCAGGTTAGATCACTTTGCAGATTTGTGAGGAGATAATACATTGTTAAACCATTAGTTTATGCTTCGTAGTACTGTTTTGGAACAGTGTTATTTTAATGCGACTTAATTTTTTAAATAAATTATAATCTTTCCAGGCTTAAAATCCGAGACTTACATGATTTAATCTGCAGCTCACACGTCTGCTTATCGTGTGGATATTTACATAGAACCAAATTGCAGGCTGGCTTCAGTTTTATCCTAAAAGCACACTTAAGACAGATCATCCGATACAGGCCATACCTGGTTTCATACAAGACTAGACCGTCGGGAAAGATTCTCATCAAGAAGTTTAGAAACGTAACTTCATGGAATTCGGCTTCTTTCGCATTTGCAAAGAATGGGTCCGGTCTCCATATCCGTTCCAGCATCTCCTCTTCCTTGACAAGAATCGGTTTGTCGAATGGATTCACCAGACGCGCGTCTCGCCAAGCCATCATCAAGAATATGTCCATATCGTAATCCTATTAACATTACACTTTACCGTTTAGAACGCAATTAAATACCATTGTAGAAGTTTGGAAATTGGACATTGACTCTATGTATATCCCGAATCTGACCACTACAGCGCTACCTTGGAAGACGATTGGTGCCGAAAATGGATCGTACTGGTTCTTGTTCAGAACCGGGAGGATATAGCTCCCTCCTAGTGTGCGTACAGATCCATTGGTTCTGCTCAAAATTTGATCAACTTCTGTGTCGTTCCGGAGCTTCTCAGCCAACTCCGTGAGGTTGACGCCGGCAGATTCAAGGGCGGTTATATTTACTCCAATAGGCCCCTCAATTTCGACGCCTATGAAAACGTAGTGATATGTAGATAGTGACTTTGTTACCTTCGAATGCGGTTGCGTTGAACTCGTCAATGGCAGTCGGTACATAGTCGGCACAGATGCCAGGCAAGTAGAGAATGATTTTTTCGTATCTTTTAAAGCTGTGTTGAGAAATGTTCAATTTTAGTGCAGTGGCGGCTTCGTAAGTGGTTATTTGTAGTTTAGGGCTGAATGAACAACATGAGAGAAATACGAAAAAGTCAGCATTACAATGCGTGTAAGGTGAAATAATTTGACTAACACCATCAGTTCTTAATTTCATTTTAGGTACAGGTTTTTTAGGATAGCGACTTTCGCTGTCTTCTTTTAACTGGCATTGATTTCCCGTATTTGTAAGCGCATCGCATAAGGTGCGAAAATCATTTTAAAAACAATGCTATTGCTCGGCGATGTCTGTGAAAGAAAGAGATATATCTTCAGGACGAACATTAGAAAAAAAGAGCAACCCTCCATCGAGTAAAGGGGCAATAGGGTTTCCTTCTGTTTCCTGTCTGCTAGCGAAACGACTCACTTAGCTTCATCTGTTGCGTCAATGATCACCCAGGGCAACTCTTTATCTTTTTTACAGTCTTCCTCTTTTTCCTCCTCTTCCTCTTGTTCTACTTCTTCGTTGATCTCCTGGAACGTAAACTATTTATAGCCTTTGGCGTGCGCCTCTACCTCCAGCCAGTCTTCGTCATCGGCGTCTTCCGCTTCCTTTTTCGGACTTCTCTTCATTCTTAACACGACTTCGGGCGCACCACGATCGGAAGCGCCGTCGGCAAACAAATAAACACCTTCGCCAAGAACTTGAATCAGCGAAGCATTCCACTCATTTGGTACAGGAGTTGTTGTGGCCGGTGGCTCTGTAATCGATTCTTCCGCATCATCGATCGCTGTCTTGTTTCTGTCCTGTTTGATCATTTCAATAAGCCTTGTCGCAAACTTCGCCAAAGTCTCTGCGTTGGGGTTAAGCTCAATCTACTAGAAACTACTCAATACTGCTCGGCAAAAAAGGTTCATTACCTTGAAAGGATCACAAATGGGCGAATCGTCGTCGATGCCTAGTTGACGAGCATTTTCCGTGGTGGTAAACCACAGTTCTCGTGGATGATTTCCGCAAATCTCTTTGTACAGTACCCCTACGGCCTATGCTTCCGTGAATCGCATTGGAAAAAATTCACTTACCGCGTATTCTTCTAGTAAATCTGGATTTAAACCTAACTCTTCTAAACGATCGTCATCGTCGATCACTTCATATTCCACTAAACCAAGTTCTTTGATGAGATCAGAGTTGGAATAATTTAACATCTGAACGACAATTGGCTGAAATAAAGTCCGTAGACGACTCACTGCATTGAGTATTTCTGTGCTGTTGGCGAAAAACTCTATCCACGGCTGGCACTCTGATAGTTCGCTAACATTTAATCCATGGTCTTCTGCTTTGTAAGTCGCATCGATCCATAAAGCTGTCAAATTTTTGGAGATATCTGGAATATTCCTCTCATAATGTTACGATAGACTTCTCTGCGCTACACTGGAAACCTCCCCAAATTATCTGAATGATCGATATACGGTTTAAAGTCGTACCCTTCGAAGTGGGTTGACCCGTAGATTTGGTCTGACTTTGCGTAGCGCACCTAATTGGGAGCTGCAAAACCGGATTTGCTATTTTATAGCGTTAGTTTAAAAGAACCGTACAAAATTATCGATTTTTTGTGACCTCCCAAGAAAGGTTGACCACAACCAGTTTGTCGACCCCTGAGGAACCAGTTAGTTGAGCCGTAAATGAGCCGTTTTTTGTCAACGTATAATATTAGCAACCGTCAGAATAAATTATATCGGAATCAATCGAATTATTCTTTTATTCCTACATTCTTGGAACCGGTTTATGGAGGAAGTGAACGGTGTAATAATGCACTGCATAGTGTCCTTACCTGGCAATATCACTTCTTCTTGAAGTATTGAAATCTCAGTGGTGTTGTCACTTATGAACGTCTCGTTAGAAATGAAGGTTTCATTAGCATCAAGTGATGTGTCGTAGTTGATGATATCCAGTGCCTCTGAAATAACAGAATGCCACCTGCTGATTGGAGAAAATTATGAAGCCGTAGCTCGCTCACTACATAAACGTAGATTGTTTAAGTTTCGTGGTTCTTACTTCTACTTGGTGTTCATTTGAAATGGCAGAATGCGTAGACTAAGGGTCGCTAGTGGGTGCAATCTGCAGGCCGAATGGCCAATAAGAACAACTTATAAAAAACCAACTTTGTTCCTCTTCCTCGGAGCTTGTAAGGGCACTCGTGGTTTGAACTGTCGGCTCCGTGGTTAAGGGCTTCTTAGTCGACGACGCAGTGGTAGGCTCCGAGACAAATTCTTCTGATATGTCACTATCGCTGAAACGTGAACCTTTGTGCTTAGAAACAGTACATGCCTTACTCTAAAATCTGTAAAGCGTCGTCCGTCATTTCTCCCCGTTCCGGCACGTGTGTTTTCGGTGTCGTAGACGTAGAAGTGCCATGTGTGGCCATATCGTCGTCGCCGAGAACCTGCTTTAGCAGGGGAGACAAACGCTCATCATCGAATTCGAGAGTTCTGTCAACAACGCGTCCATCGCCCATTCCTGGCTTGTTGTCAAAGCCCCGGTCCCGGTCCTTTCCTCGGCGTCGCGCGACAACAAAGCATGTTTGACAATGCAGAACGATTAAGATGAGAGTTAATAAGTGGCGTTGGCAGAGCATGATGGTGCAGAACGTGTGACTACTGATGATCTCATAGCAAGGTGGTCGTCAAAGTGGCAGGGAACCCAGACATCACAAACGTCGGAAATTGTGGGTGGTTGTGGTTGTTGGAACAACTTCGATGCTGCAAAACTGGGACATTCATCATCGTTGGAGGCGAACATCGCGCACACGGTTAAAAATAATGATGAGTGGGCGATAGGGCGCGCGGGAGGTGATTTCCAATCATGACGCTGCGAAGACGGTTTCAGCTTTCCACTGTCCGTTAAGGGCTGCTCCAGAACATCGTGAAACAAGACGGGAAAAAGCAGCAAAGAAGCACTCGTTACTCCGCCTAATTAGAATTTGGTCTACGTCCCTTTTCTCTACGGGGAAGCGGCGGGCGAAGACAAATACCGATCAATTAACGCCGCGATTTACGAGAAACACGACAGAACAATCTACGCGCGCTGACAGCCAGACGACGACGTGCACCGCGTTCACGGCTATTCGCGCAGCCAGTCATTTATCACCGCTAAAAAGGCGTCGATGCTGATTTGAGTGGGTCGGTCAAAGGCGACGACAAGACAAATTCATCGTAACATGCGACGCTTTTTGGCGCTCGTCTTGATGAAGATGTCGAGACAAGGCAATCTCTGATAGATCACGACGTTAAAATGTTAAACAAAGTGAAGATGGAAGGATGTTCGGTTCAAGGGCTGCGCTACGAGAAATGCAGTCAGTTTCGTTGCCGGGTCGTGCTGCCGGCTTTGCTGACCTTTGCCGTCTTGATTTAATTTAAATGACACTTATAACAAAGCGGAAAGATCAGTGCACTTTCGAACTATTAAGACGTTTTTGGGTGAGTTCGCGGTAAACCGGTTTGCTTCCTCGTTAGGAGCAAGTACCCAAGGCGATAAGTAAACGTTACGGAAATCAAACATGACAAAACAGACCATGAAGACCAGGTTGTGTTGAATGGTTGTAAACGTTCTTCGTGTTCCGGTCTCACAACGACCGAGACATTACCGAGGAGCCCGAATTGAACCGAGAGTTGAAAAAATAACCACTGGTTCCTGTATTCATCGGACCTTGACATGGCTTTAAAAGATAAAATTTTCCATATTGTCTGAACCCAGAGTTATTTTTTTACCCATAATTTATTCAATCATTTGCCTTTACTAAAGTAAATGTCGTATTATTACATGTACAAGTAGCACAGAATGCAGCGGTGACCTCAGTCAAAGTGCTGATAAAATTCACTTTGTGCACGTTGCCTCTCTTCGCGGCCTCTGCTACTCGTATGAAGGCTGGCCAACTTCTTCGACTGTCGCTTCTGTCGTTGTAGAAGTATCCTTCGATAGAGGTAAAGCAGAAAAAGCGTCACTCCTTGTGACCCGTTTACAATGGTAAACAAATAGTGCCACGCTGTAACTTGTGGCGCGAATAGGGTTAGATATTGAAACACCTAAAGAGGTTAGGTTCAGGTTGGAAAATTTCTACGTAGATGCTTAACCTACCCATGGTATGCCAAGAGTGAACTGCATGAGCAGTATGGCCACTATTTTTCTTTTCAAATGGTTTTTTGTGCGATGTATCTGCAAGTACAGGTTGTCATCAAGGACAATCTGCATCTGAACAGCTTACTGCTCTGGATGAACTTCGTGACGAATCCCTCTTTAGAAGGTTGGGAAACAGCCGTAATATGATCAAGGCAAAACAAATGAACCCGCACACCACCAATATCGAAAGTGGTACCACAACGCTGACAATTACCCAGTCGGGTCGAATCCAACAGCTGAAACATGACAATGCTTTATATGGACTAATATCGACTATTGTCCAAGAGTGAACCGTTCGTGATATTCAACTTCAAAAATGGCATTAAATACTCTACTTACTAGTCATCGTTCCTTTTGAAGAAATCGGTGATGGTGACCGCAAACGTGAGGACAACAAGAGAAGAAATAACTAAATAAAAATATGGTTATTCCATCACCGCCCAGATTCGTCGTACCATAAGAGAATCCAATAACGATATAGTCTCTCGTCACGTAATAAAGCATCTTCTCCATGAAGCTCGACCACGCGAATACTCTTAGCGTTCGCAGTGCCTGGCACATCGTAAAGGAGAGACAGCTGAAAAGTAAGCTTTATGGCAGTTCCTGATGGCACTGGCACGACTGACCTCAACAGTAACCAATAGTTTACACCGGCTAAAGTGTTGCAAGCACTTCCGGCGATAGCTTTGTCAGAGAAGAATGTAAACGATAGATAGAAGGCTAACATGGTAATGATGTACAGAACGCTGACGGAGTCATCGGCAGTGGCTGAAGGGTTGCCGCGAAGTTTCCGAATAATCTCCATGTCGCGCAAGAGCTTTGAGCTAAAGCCGAATATCGTAATATAACAAAAAACAGGTAACTAACTAGTTACTACTATACAGTACACTTAAGAATATGAGTCCAAGTAAGGAGAAACTTCCCATGACGTAGCCCAAAACGACCAAGTTTGAATCACACAAGCAAGGTTCTGTAAGAAGACCATCCTGAAAGAAGGTTGTTCAAAAGTTTCAGGCAAACGGATATCTACCACTATGAGTGTGAAGTCAGTCAAGTGTGTGCAACGCGCTTCATATCCTCCGGTAACAGTTTGCACGACACACAGATCTCCAGACCAGTAGCTGGCGTCCTTCCACCATGATACTCCGAACTTCCCGTGTAGAGGTTTCAATTTCTAAAGGCAATCACCATTAGGGCAGTTTGTGTTAATTACGGAAGCCTAAATGATAAGCTGTACTTACATCGACATTTGAGTATGTTATCACAGCCATCGTCGCCTCGGTTCCGTTCGCATCATCCTTATACATGCTCACTTTTTCATACGATTCCTTTGCCTTTTTCAAGGCTGTTGCACTGAGCACTCTTCCGTCGTTCATAAACTTTCCATGCTTACAACGGTTTTTCGGTGGAGGGGTGACCGCGTCTTGTGATGAGATTGACCTCATTCTCCGTTTGGGCTGCTCGGACGCAGGAACGAATAACTTCGTATTACGGTAGATGACGTAGTAAACGCGATCAACTGAAAGATTTCATGATCATGGAAAACCACTGCATTTTGCACCGTTTGCAGAGCATATTGTGTTTAATGGAATGGAAATGGAGGCTGAAGGATTCGTCGCCTTTTCCACACCTCTACTAACGATGTCGAAGCGTGTACGATAGTCAGCAAGTCCATCGTCGTTTGTTGTAAGACCAGAGCAGTCTGGATTGTGAGCTGCTAGTGCTAGATTGTTTCCAGATAAATACTTCACAGTACTATTTGAGTTTCGCAGTACTATATCTATGCTATCTAGAATGCTAAACTGTGACTTCCCTTAGGCTAGCACTTTGCTTGCACTGACCTTACCGTTCAGTACTTCCTCTCGCATGCTTATCACTGTCGGCAAATTGGTCTTGTCGTGCCTCCAGTGTTAAGTCGATAACCGTGGAGACTTCATTAACGATCTACAATGAAAAATATTCAGTTAGATCTTTTATGACATGGTTACCTTATCAGTAAGTGGACCGCTTTGAGCAATCCTCTGGATGATAATTGACAGATAGTAGATCTCGTCGCCGGTAAGGTTAACAGATCTGTGGCCAATGTTCCTCGTCACATTCCAAAGAATGTGTTCGACAGTTAAAGGAGTGATCGGAATCTGTAAGATGAGAGGAAAGGTATAATTTGAAGTCAGATTCTTCTCAAAAGCTCAGAACTTATCTGCGAGCAGAAAGAGAGCGATTTCTGATTATGATTAACATAAGAATACACACAATATACATATGAGATAGTCAATTAAGGGTGTTTTTTAAAACTTACGTGGGTTATGTTGTACAGACCGGAACACGCAGGGCTACTAATACACGATGGACTCTCCGTTGTCGTGGTAGCTAGATTAACCGTTGTTAAAAATGTAATAAATAATAACTTACTCATTGTTTTTGCAGTTGTCGTTGTCCCTTCTGGTGTACTTGTTGTACTTTCAAAAGATCTCTTGGAGCTGTAGGGTGGTGTCAATGATGTCCCAGTAACTGTAGACAGAGAATTGCGGACGCTCACAGTAGATGTCTGCAAGCTGCTTTTTGTTGTTGTTTCCTGCAGTTGCTTCGTCGACCAGTGGAATGTCGAAGTCATTTTGTTCGAGTGTGCAGAACTTGTCCGTGTGATGTTGTGTGATGTCGACAGACTGATTGGAGACTGTGTCTTAGTTGTGGTGAGCAAAGGTGAATTTGTGCTAGTTTCTAGAACTGCAATTCTTTTACTAAAATATTGGTGAATTACCGGTCGGTGGGAAGATTCTCGTCGTAATTGTTGTTGATTTCGAGGTGCTCTTCGAGGTATGTGCTGGTTCAGTTGTCAAGGGCCAAGCAGTAGTGGACCATCCGACAGTTGAGTTCTCTGCTGGCGTTGTTTTTGGTTGCAGAGAAGTAGCCGATATTGTCGTTGATGTAAACGTCCCTGAAAACTATGTATTGCTGGCAACGGTTTTAATATACATCAAAATTACTGATGTACTTTAGGTGAGGTTCTAACAAATATGAAATACATCCGAAATTATATGTATATGTCCTTAAATATATGTGTATTGTTTCTGTTACTTGTTGTGACACCTTTTATCGAGAAGTGGCACGGCATTCATATAAAACTAACTTACTGCTCGTCACCGGTATGGTTTCGGTCGTCGTTGATGTTACTGTGGAAGCAGGAATAGGAGTGGTACTCTTCTGGTTAACAGTGGGTAATACCGTTGTAGTAACATCAATTGTTGGGTATGTAGATGAGGTAGGAGAAACAGTACTTGAACTGGTTGGTGGTAAAGTTGTAGGCACCACTATAGTAGTCGGTGTCAAGCTACTTGTCAGCCTGTGTGCGGAAGTCCTTGTCGTTCTAGAAGTCGTACTACTAGTTGTGGTTGAACTGCTTGCAGGTCCCAAGGTCGTAGTAACCCAGACAGTGGTGGGCTTCGTAAGGGTGGTCGTTGACTGAGCAATAGTCGTCGGTGTCATCGTAACTACAGGCGTAGTAGTTGTGTGCGAGAAAGTCGTACTTGCGGCGGTTGAAGTTGGGCTTTGGGTAATCGTTCTTGTCGTTGTTACAGGCTTCTCCGTTGTCGTACTCTTGATTCCTGTTGTGGGCCAAATAGTTGTCGACGTACTTTCTTTAGTTGTAGAAGTTGTTATAGTCTTCAGAGTCGAGGTCGGCCGGTCGGTTGTAGACTTCGATGTCGTTAACGTTGTTGTGGTTAACTTTGGAATGGGAGTTGAAGATGTTAGTGTAGAGCTTGGGGTCGCGGTTTTTGAATTGGTTGTCGAACTAGGGGTCAGCGTGGTGGTAGACCGTGTAGGAGTCAATGTACTTCTGGTCACGGTGGTCATAGGAATATGTGTGCTTGTAGTTGAGGCAGACGTCGACCTCGGACTACTTTTTGTGGTTACCGGCGCCAGGCTTGTAATGGGCGAGTTGGTTGTAGATAGGACCGCTCGAGTAGAAGTTGGCCGGAGAGTGGTGGCCGTGATCGTAGGTCCTGTAGAACTAGTACTTGTGGAAGCTATTGTTGAAGTAGTTAACCACGTAGTAGTTTCCGTTGAAGAGGTGCTTGTAGTGGTAAGGATCGAGGTAGTTGTTGAAGGCGGAGATGTTGAAGAGGGAGCAGTAGGAGATTTATAACCAGTGGTAGTCGTTGTCCTGGTTGGACTGGTGGTTTTCCCTGTTGTAAGTGTAGTTTCTGTTGAGGTAGCCACACTGGATTTTGATGATGCTAAAATCGACAAAGTCGTAGTCTATTCACTGAAGTTTGAGAAAATTAAACTTCAGAAAAAAAGAAGGACCAGGGTACATGTTTGCAACGGCAACCTTATCATTTTGACACTGTTTGCTTCTGATGTATATTACCACTCTAAGCTATACAGCTAATCCTTTAGGCATTAATCTTCAAAAAGCAGTTTTAGAAATTTTTACTGACGTGTCTGAAACATACGCATTGCTCCTGATGTCGACAGAGTAGGATTAGTCCCCTTTCCTGAAAATCACAAATCACAAAAGTTTCGAACATTTAATCAGAACGTACTCGTTGTTGGCGTCATAATCACTGTGCTATTGAATTCTGCAAAGTATTTACTTTAATCATCCACATTTAACCACTACTTACCAATCGGTGGTGTGGGCAGCTGGCTGTTTGGATCATGACACTTTGTGTCCGCCATAAAGTTATAGCAACAAAGACAATGCCTCCTTGATTCGAAACATGGGTTCATCGGTGTATACATATCCGAATAGCTCATCCGACCACTTCTGTAGATCTGCTGCTGAGAGTTCATGTAAAACTCTGCGACGTTGTTGAACGGAATCCCGATGAAACTAATTTGCACTGCTATATGCATTATAGAGAGGATATTGTCTGGTAGTTTGTACAAGCAGTTTGCTTTGCATCTAAAATGAATAAAATTGGACCTTTTTCATTATACCCTACCTCCTACCCGTGGTCTACTGGACGGGCTTCATTTCCGTCAAAAAACACAGTTGACTGGAACAAGAGCCCCATAGGGTTGTTAAATATATCCATCTCTTGAGTTCGGAAATATCCCTCTCTGTCGAACCGATAAACTCCGTAGAAGAAACCAGACAAATTGAAGAGCTCAAAGGTATTTTGGAACTGTTCACAGGCCATCGGTTCATTGTCAACGACTTGTGGACAAAACGATGCAGGTTGTTCTTTTTCACAGCACACACAGGCGTCATACTCCTTGCTACTGTCATGTAGGCAGGACCCGTGGGGAATTCCAATTTGGGGCGCACCGGTTACAAAAGAATAATTGAAGAAGGTCGTGTAGCCGAGTGAAGAGTTGATCGATATGGAAAACTGGTGGTCCTGTGCCTTGATAGGAACCAGCATTTGAGTCTTTTCGAATCCCGTTATTGGCCATCTAAACATAATCGTCGGAGTCAACAGAAGAAGTGGATCAAAGGCAATGCAATACACATCATCTTTTATTAGTAATAAATTTGGTGAATACTCAAACGACATTAAGATATTGTCTGTTTGGTTTGCACTTCGAGGTTTTTATATCATGATATAACTGTCGACCAAATATTAATAAACGTTTTTAAATAAGAATCCAAATCTAACAACTTACGACTCCTCGTCGATTACAGTGATGTCGCCTCTTCGATAACTAGATTCTGTCCACATGGAATACATATCAGCTGATCCTGTTGTTTTGAACCATCGAAGGCCAACTAATATCTCACTCGGCGAGTACGCGCGGACAACGACGTCGGCCCATATTTGGCCGCCTCTTCGGTCTTCGTGAAGGTATATGGAAAACTCCGAACATCGCGAAGGAGCACCCACTATTAAATATTTGTTTTGCGGTTATACACTTCCATGACAGCTCACCGGCAAAGTGGAAAACGGCGAGCATAGAAAGCAGCCATGGTGGATGCATTGGAAAGTTGGCGACCCACTCCCGTCAATAACTCTCGCCAAATATCAATCAGTGCGTACCGCCAAATGGGCGCGCTAGCTCGGCCGTTATCGGTTTAAGCGCATTTTACAGATAGTGTAACGGTTGGCATTAAATAACGATGTCGTCACTCTCGTTGTGCTCACCTGCCGAAGGGGATGACTGGACTTTAATAGCCGGCGGCGACCCTTAGACACAGGAATCAAAGATGCAAATATACATTATCGTAAAGGGTACTGAATTTCATCGAGAGTATCGCTGTTTGTTGATCATAGTTGTTAAACCGTTTAGGATACAAACAGAAAAGATAATACCTACTACCTGAGATTAATCATTGATCCAGAAAAAGCGGCTTACTAGCGAGATTAGCCACCGCTATGCAAACCGTTTCGATAAGGACAGTGAACGCCCTTAAATTTATTTATAGACCACTCGTGTGCCCTCTTAATTAAAAATGTTAACTTTTCCTATGGTATCTGAGTTTTGTCTCCTCTACAATCAGCTTAAAATTAATGATTTTGGTGGTAATCTTGTCTTCTAAAAATCCAATAATATATTTAGAAATGAGCAAGGCAAGGTTAGAAGACTCGCGGTAAAAGAAAACAAAATAAGAATCCTGAGCCACTTTTATACCGGTCTCATATTCCTTTTTTCTGTCATAGTGTTTGAGTTTGCACAACCTAAATTTAGCACATTTAGAAATTTATTTTAGAGCGTCAGTGTTCTATTGTACACTGCACCTTTAAACCGCTCCTTGAAATATCTTATCATTGTCCGTTTGGTTGCCTTAATACGCTGGTTCTCGTAGTTCAGCATCACCAGCAGACACTTGAATGGCAATAAATAGAACTCAGCAGCGTTTATTAAGAAATAGGTAGCAAGTATAAACTACAGTACCCCTTCAAAGATCATTGGAAGTTCGCTGAAAAACAGACGCTCTCCACTTTCAGTTTCGTTCTCATTAGTTGATGTTCTCTCTTTTCAGTAACTCCACCCTATGATGTCACTTATTACTTACGGAACGCCATTAGTTCCGCCGCATTTCCAAGCATGCCACTTCGACTCAACAACACAGTAAGTTCATATTCAATTCCACTGCGCCTTTTCAATTTTCTGTTCCTTTGCCATAGACAAAGGGTGGCACATTCTTTCGTGCTCCGTGCAGGAAATGTTTGCCACAGATAAGCACGATCTTGCGTGAACTGAGCTCATTGTTTCTATCACACACAAGCTTAATGTTTTCCTTATCTCGTTTGTATTCTTTACGATGTTTTCTAGCGATTCCCTTTCGATGTCTTTTTGCTCAGGTGCTATTGGGCAAGTTGGTCCCATACGTGCGCAAAACGACTGACGTATATCAGCTAGACGATATCGTCATCCATCCTAAATACATAGATGATGCTACGTGAGTGATGCCAATGACAATTGATGTCTGCGTCGAGTAGCAAATGACCCTATGATGTGGAAGTGTTGCGGCTAATGGTGTGACTTCCAGTGAACTATAAGGAGAGTTATGTATTCATTATGTATTCTGCCGTGCATAGAGAAGCATGCCATTTACGTATGAGATAAACATGAATTTATGGCCTGCGTGCAGCTTTCATGCAAGTTGGGAGGAGTCACCATTATAGGGTTCCAGTTTAATTTTAGTTCACACCATGAGTGGGTCCTAGGTGGCCAGTGTGCTGCGGCAGTTTCCGGTGCTCGCTCCCTACAAGATCGCGCAGCTATTTGGTTTCACTAATCGATTACCGCGCAATCGTTATTGCAGGTTATATAAGGTGAAACGCGACGAATTCGACTGTGGTCGTCAACATGATCGGATCCGTTAAAGTGTGCTTCCTTCTACTGCTACTGGTTATCGCATCAGAGGCGCGATTTACAGAAGTTTCTCTACCAGTCATGAAGTTCACAGTCAACCGAGCGTGAGCTGAATATACATCATTAAATTTTTTGTCTTGTTTTATTTAGAGATAGGCCTAAGCGTGATTGGGCCTCACAAGTCGATCCTGGCTGGAGTGGATTGCGCTGCAAAGACAGGAACGACTTCACATTGGGTTGTCTGCTTCTGAAGTGACTCCAAGCGGCTCCCAGAAAGCGATAATGCAAAGAACCGGCGACTCGGCTTTCACATCATTACACTGCTCGATGACCCTCATATGCAGCTTATTTGGCCGTTACAAACTTTTACCTCGTTCTTGTTTGTGACTTGTATTAATGCTTGACGATAATATATGGCTGACCTTCGCTGTGAGCAGTCAATTCACCACATCTAAATGATATGTTGTGTGAAAAATACTACTTTTAGGAATAAGTATGGTACAACCATTATATATAAAATGTCTTTGGACGGTAACCAATACAATGTATATAAGGTGACCGAACCTTAAGCAGATACTAACTACATCAAAAGGGCTGTAAGAGTAAGCCTGAATCTAACAAGCAACAGATTTACAAGTACTGGGTCCGAACCAAATTGCCGATATAGCTGCACCACGCCTAACCCCTTGTAGTCCGAGTTGATGTAGAGAAACGTCCTTTGCTGTAAATGAAAGGTTTTCTTGTGTGACGGCCTCACACATCGACCATCCATTCATGCGTGACTTGAGTCCCGGCACGATCGGCTTCTGGGCCTCTGCTCCTTCCGTGCGTCCGTAGACACCTTCGTCTCTGCTTTATGCTGTGCACAGTGTGCACTGCACACTCATGATACCCGTCGTTCTGTTAAGGCCGGGCCATAGTTTTACGCCGACGGCGTAGCGTAAATCTGTTTTTCGCTTTTTTTGGCGACAGGTTCGACTCGCGCCAATCTTCGCCGTACGCATAGTGTAGTACGCGAGACGCGCTTTCTTATGGTACCAAGGACTAGCGCAACTGTGCGCTATCCACTTCGTATTTGCCATTTTTACTTTACGCCGCTTTACGCCTGGCGTAAAATGCGGGAAAACCTGGCGTAAAGAAATACGCCATGCCTGTCGCACAGGTGCGCTGGTCCTTGCTATCATAAGAGAGCGCGCCTTGCGTACTACAATATGCGTACGGCGAAGATTGGTACGAGTCGAACCTGTCGCCGAAAAAAGCGAAAAACAGATTTACGCTACGCCGTCGGCGTAAAACTATGGCCCGGCCTTTATACGCGTGCTCCTGTTATATACTGCATCATGTTTTATTGTTGCACCGCGCCTTTTGTATGTAGAAGTGTACTTACCCAAGTTTGAGGTCTCAAACGGTTTGTTGTGTACGCAAGAGATTGCCCATTGCCCAAGTTTGAGACCTCTGCTAAAAACTGGGCTTGTCCATGGCATAGCTCTTGAACGGTAAACCACACCACCATGAGCAATTATTGTGTCCTAGTTTCATTTCAAAAAGAATCGTCGAAGTTAATCCAGTACCCAGCTAACCAGTTCCACAGCAAGTCACTCATGGAGCAAGTAAACACTTTGCTTTCGAATTCGCAATCATCGTATTACCCTGAGCTGTAAGGCCGCGTGTACGGTGTCGGCTGTTTCTGAAGTAGGTGCCCTCGAAAAGAATTTAATTGTTGTTGTGTGTTGATTTTCTGTTCTTTTTGCCATCGCGATCTCAGAGCGTAATTTGAATGCGCACTAAATACGTGTATCGCGTGTTTCAGGGGTTTTATTCACAATGAGCGAAGAACTCGAAGAGCAGATTCGCACCATTCGTATCCAGGAAGTCTCAGAAGATTCTGAAACCAATGATAAAGTTGCTGAATCTTCTCCCTTCCACATTGGTTCCGGTGATACTAGCTACACCTATGATGAGTTCTTAGAACTCCATCGACCTCAACTTGAGAGCTCCGGCGTACCAGAACACTTTTGGCGCCAAGTTCATTTGAAGCTTCAGCTAAAGGTGCATTTTTTTTCTTCGATATTCTCGACGTGATAAATTATTTTAGGCATACGATGCTGGAAAGTATTTTGAAATGCTTTGCGAGGACGGAGCCCCAGCTTTTAAGTGTCATGTTCGAGCCATCAAGGATATTGCCCCCACGGACCAGTCAGGGTATGTCTCATACATAAACGAAGCGCACGTGGAAAATTTAGAATTTTCATCGTTGATCATGCCCTCACTTTTAATCCGAAGACTCTTCGATACGCTCTTCATCAACTGCCAGCTGAACTGAAACGCTTTAAAGACATGTTTGGTATCGACGATGAGCAAGAGGAAGAAAAAGCTCATTGCGAGCCAATCGGTGTTGAAGAAGTCTCCGTTGACGATAGTGAAGAATCACCTGTGGGCAACGTTGAAGAGCCTTCCTCTACCGAGGAGAGCTGCGTGGTCAAAAATGCTCACAGCGTTGAAGCAGGTAAATGGTTTTTTATATAGTGGGTTCTATTAAGTGCAACGTTTCTGAAACAATGTTATTACTTTAACAACGAAAGTTTTTATCGGCGTACCGTAAGGTTAACATTCTGGTTGCCTGTACGTCCATGAAATAATGCATAAAAAACATTGCATGGTGATTATACCAAATGCCGATTTGACCGCTTTTCACTTGCTATCGGACATAAGATTATTTAGGGTGTTGCTTAGTGAATGGTTTAGCGTGAACCGTCTTATTTATCGGACGGTCTGAGCAACAATTTTTTTCTACTGATGGAAGCTTCAGGATCCTTTACAAGTGCTGAATCTGTCCCTCACCTCTCGCAATCTGCAAGTGAAAGCAGCTGCATCTATGAGACGTTCTCTAAGGATGATGACAATATTATAACAAAGCTTCTGAGCAAGATCTGGAAGAAGGCGATGACCTACACTGTTCGGACTCGTTCGGAGGTAATCGTCAACGTTGTTCGGTTTTGTTTCATGTTAAATTATAAAATTTAGGTGCACGGTGAGGAGGACACGCCTATCTGGTACTTGATGGATGAGTTTGGAATGAGCATTGGTCATTCGAAAAATCCCAATGTTCGAATCGTCCCGTTCTTTTTTGCACCTGATAGTTGTGCTTACAACTTGCTTTTCCCTATAGAAGAAATCAAAAAAGGAGGTGAGTTCGACAAACTGTTTCTTTCTATTTCTTTAAGTCTAAGAGGTTAGGTGTGATCAGCGAAGTTCATCCTTTATGAATTCGCAAAGTTGTTCATTACGTCCAAGTCGCCCTTTGCAGATTAATGTGATATGTTTTTTAGATATAATACGCAGAAACTATCTTGATACAAAAGTTTACCTGTCTCATACGAGCTGGGAATCCGCACTCTTGCATCCTTGGTACCCTGTTGACCTGAGCGATGCTACTCTCCCGCGTTACCAGCATCCTCTTACCTACTTCACGGTACGTTTCTATGCTGAATTACAATCAAGGCTGCTTTTTTTCAGCTTGGCCGGCAAGTGGACAGTTTGCCAGACAATGATGTCGATCGACACTCGTTTAAACATTCTGACACCTTGAAGATCTATGCGGACGACACGCAGCTGATCGAAAAAATGACCCGTCTGAAGTATGAGCTTGTTGAACACATGGAGCAGGCCGATGTTATTTGGATGCGAAAACATTTTTATGACTTCAAGTAAGTAAATGAAATTGGATGATGCATATGATAGGATATCTGCTTTAGGCACCTCTCTAAAATCAACTCACGTGCGCTAATCAATCAGTTTCCGTTCGAAAATCTCTTGACTGTAAAGGACCTCTTCGCAGCGTGCGTTCTCGCTTCCACAGAGGGTGGAAAGATGGACGATGCAACTTTGGAATACAAACCAGACTGGATGCAAACGACATTTAATTTGGAATATGAGCTTCCTCAGTTCATATCGCATTTCCAAAAGCGTGAAAAGAAGTAAGCTCTTAATTAAATAATTAATTGTGCAAAATCGTCAGCCAGAGAAGAATGAAGTGCATACCATTCCTATATTTTTTTCAGAGGTCTAGACAACTCGTGGATCATTAAGCCATGGAACTTAGCTCGCGGTTTGGACATCAATGTTTCAAACAATTTGGATTTCATTATTCGATCAGTTGAAACAGGACCAAAGGTAACCGCTAACGGTATCTGATTGACATGCCACTTACCAAAAATTTAAGATTGCGTGTAAATACATCGAACGCCCGTTGCTTATAACTCGTCCTGACAACGGCAACAATGTCAAGTTCGACCTCCGCTACATTGTTTTTCTGAAATCAATTCAACCCTTGGATCTCTGTGTTTACAAAAAATTCTGGATTCGGTTTGGCATCAAGTATAATGAAATGCATAAAAAAGTGAGTAAGATGTTTCGTTGCAGGGAATTCAGCCTCATGCACCTTGATTGTCATGATACGCACTTTACTGTGCACAATTATGGAGAAGCTGGAAAGGTATATCAAATGAACTGCCATACGTTCATGACGCTCGTCGAAAATCGGTACCCGCAGCTTAAATGGGTCGAAGTGCAGAAGAAGATCAACAAAGTGATTAAGAATGCCTTTGAACTATTAGCTAAGTAGGTGTCCTTTCATTTCTTTACATTTGTTGAACTTTAAAGTGCTTTGGACTGTATTCATTGGACATTTTTAGCGGTAGTAGACCCACAAACGTCGTCCACAGCAACCAGTCACGTGCGATGTATGGTCTTGACATAATGTTGAAATGGAACGGTAAGAATTAGCCGAAGGCTGTACTACAGACAACTGTTTAGATACTGCGCAATCGGACCTTGGGGTCTCGTTCATCGAAGCAAACTTTATGCCCGACTGCACGCGCGCCTGCGAATACTACCGAGACTTTGCGGATACTGTCTTTGAAACTTTGTTTACTGACGCTCCTTTGTCGGATGCCGTTGAGCAGCTGTGAATGTCGGTGGTCTGTTATTCTCACACTCGTTGTTCTCATCGTTATAAATGTCTAGCCTTCCCAGTAGCACAACCACAATCATAAGTGCCCTTACAAGGGACGGTGGTTTTTTTCGATTGTAGCGGAATGAGAGTTTTCAATATCTCTTTGGGAGTGCAGCAATGTACTGTGAAAATTATTGGCCCGTTCCCAGTAGCGGTAGCCAATTTTTTACTCTTCCTCCTTCCGCGAGAGATCTACAGTCCAAGGAAAAAAACTCATCACCAGGTATTCTGTAAGGCGTAGATTCTGTGGGACCTTGTTGTTCTTTCCTATTTTGTGACTCTGAAGCGCGTCGCACGTTCGGACAGAACGGACGACCGTGAAGGATGGTCGACACTTCTATGGATTTATTACTCTCACAACACGTATATCGCAGACATGAATCTACCGTAATCTCACAGTGCTCTTCTCGGGTTCCTTTTTGAGAAGAGGGGGCGGCGCTTTCTACTCTCTTCTGGGCTGCTGTGTCTCCCACCCTAAGTTGTAAATATAAAGGCCGTTCCGCAGAGATGTACGGAAGAAGAACGGTGAGTTAGTAGCTTATCTGAAAACTTCTTAAAATGAGGCAACTGAAGATGTCTTTGTAAGAAGGGATCGGTGTGTCTGACGCTTACAGACTACGGCAACTCGGGCTGTAACAACATACCAGCAAGTGTTTACCACAATCAACCACCACAAGACCAGGGACGGTTCCAAACTCCTCCAATCACCTGTCAATTCTTTTGTGCAGTGCAAATGTCTCCATTCGCTGTAAATTACAAAAAGTGCTTATCGACACCGCCGATCGCCTTGCGAAATGTCTCTATTTTGGAGGAGGGGCGCGAATATGCCGCAGCTCCATGGCAAGCTCGTGGCTTGCTCGCTTCTGTGCTAATGATTCAATGTGGTCTGTTGGCTCTGGTGCGTGTTTATTCTGATTTCGATGTGTTCTGCAGTGCTGTAATTTTCGATCAAGGAAACAGGGTGATTCAAATGTGGTGTCCACCCTGCGGTGTTGACTGTGTTCTGACTCACATAATATGCGGTCGGCTCCGAGTGAAAATGGTCGGCATTTTGTTTGGGGATGTCTGGAGCTTGCGTTGTTCTCAGCACTTCAACAAAAATAGCATTTTTGCGGGGTCATATGCAAGCATAATGTTCACTCTTCTGCACGCATATTGCTGACTTATCATGCGATTTGTCTCGTTTGATGTTGCTTACAGAACCTTTCTAAGGAGATTTGTCTCCCTTTCTCTTTAGAGACCCATTATTTTGTGACGGCTTTAGGCATTTTACGCATTCTTTCAAGAGTTTTTTGCTTCCTTATCATGATCGGAAGTGCAATGCACAACATTCTTGCTGTCAAAATGGTGTCAAAAGGAGGCACACCTTTGTATTTCGATGTAACATAAAATTACTGGCATGCTTGATCAGATCTACTACGAAAGGACATTAAACAATATGCGAAAAACTAACGCCATTCATGTCGAGAAAGCTTTATTAATTTCATGCCTTAGCAATTAGATTATCAGGCAATAACTATAACAGGTTGAATGTAAATGTGGCAAAAGCAAAGCGATGAAAGCGGAAAGTTTGTGCTGAAAAAATATTGGATTGCATGATGTGTTGGTGTCTAGATCTGATGAATCATATGGTCACCACGTAAACGTCTAACACATCTCTGTAATATCTGGATAAGACTGCCTTTTTGCTCCGTCACATATGCTGCCGCGCTTAGAACGAACACCACCAACTAATGATCCCTTAATCCTTCTTAACGCCAAATCCTGCTTTTCGATCACTTAACTTTTTGGAAAAGGTAACTTTCCACGAACAGGTTCCCTTCTTTGCCAATGTTGCAAAGGGCACAGCTGAGGAAGATGTCTGTCAACCCACCCGTACATGTTGCCACAACGGTAGGTATAACAACTTTTCAACGGCCGTTTTACGATATAATGAAAAGGAAAGGCGATCCGCACCGGCGATGACCCCAGTCGGCCAGTAGAGGGGATTACCCACCACAGCGGCGATGACGCCAGTCGAATGGACTTTGTGGAATTGTGAAAGTGACCGTCGCGCGACACATTCGCATTTCTTGATTTGTCGTCGGCGACGTCGTCGTTTGCCGTCGTCCGAGATAATGCCCCCAAATCTCGTGTGCACACGGTATACTCTCCTCCGAGCTCCTCGCTCACTGCCGCTGCCCCTACATCACTTTGACTGTCGCTCCCAATCAGTCGATCGCGCGCACGCGTCATACAAACAGAGAACATTTTGCAATACTCTCGCGCGCAAACTGCCTTAATTGGACTTACTCCATTAGTACTATACGCAGGTGATCCCATCTCTCCTTGCTTCTTCTTCGAACTATGGCTAACCACGGACCAAGCTACGGGCTTAGTCGCGAGCTGGAAAAGAAGGTCTGTTTCACCTTATCAGGCTAAGGGTTCAATGGCAACATTTAGAATATTGCCCGCTTCAGCCTTGAGGAGGCCCAGGAGGTCCTGCTGTGGATCGAACAAGTCACCGACGTTCAGTTCGAGAGAGATCCTGCCACGATTGAAAACTCCCAGGACATGTCCGACATGCTCAAGGACGGTGTGCAGCTGTGCATGTGAGTTGCAAATAAGGGCTTCTAGAATTAGTCTATCTTTAGGATGATGAACTGCGTTTTGGAGAACCCAAGAGCTGTCCGCTTCCATGCCAAACCTAAGATGCCCTTCCATAAAGTAGGTCTCTCGGTCTTTATCAATTTGTTCTTTATTTATGAGTTCTTAAGGACACTCTCTTTGTTTCCAGTTAATGTGTTGGAAAAAAATTAATACCCCATTGTATTGCTGAACGCAACAGCATAATGTCATTTTGTGATTCACCCACCAATGTTCAAAAACTGACTCATAATTGAATGACTGTAACGTTCTGGATATCTCGTATTCCTTCCACCGAAAATCAAATGCAACTCTTCTAAATTTAATTAGGAACCAGACAGCCATTCCATGAACGCTCAGTGAACAATGGAGATCTTAGTCATCTCCGTTCTTCATGGAAAGCACAGATGTTTTTGTTTGACATTCTCGATGACATGCGATATTTTATCTTTGTTCGCCAGTAGTGGACCGTTTTCATACGAGCCAATAAATTAACCACATTGCGGAACCTGTCTCGTTGACCTCATATCCCTACAATATTAGGAGAAACATCTTTTTCCCTATGAGCGACGCAATTAAAGTTCCATGTTTTTTCCTAAAATTTATTGCATTGACCTCTGCTGAGTGTTTAATTAAATTGCGTGCCCAAAGACAAAACTCTTGCAGATGGAGAACATCTCAAACTTCCTCGACGCAATTAAGACCTACGGAGTGGCCGAGATCTCTTGTTTTCAAACCGTCGATCTCTACGAGAACAAGCAAGGCTACAAAGTGATCGAATGCCTCCGCTCGCTGGCAGCCGTGGTGAGCTTTTTCGTTTTTCAACACTTATTCAGTAGCGTCCAACGGGCGCCACAGACCGTCTCCCCTCTCGCGCGCATGTGTGACACATTACGCATAGATACGACGACGAGACATAAACTCTCGCTCGATGTTCCATTGCAATTGTTTATCTCACGCGCTTTGGGGTAAACGAGCCCGCCGATCAAACAGAACCGCATCCGTGAATGGGCATGGCGGTAGGCCGCCCTCGCTGGAGTCGCGCGAGCGTTCAAGTTTGACCTCGATATGGAAATGTTAATCTTCAGAAGACGGAATTGTTGAAATGGACGCTGTGCTCAGATATGTAACGACAATCGAGTTGAGCGGGCGTGACCATAAAATAGACAAAACACAGCAGCGACATTGTCAGCCGGTATACTACAATTCGCCATGCTTTACATGAACGTTGTTTGTAATGGCTTTCCCGTCTCGTTTGTCAGTGGTAGTGTCTGGGCTCTGAAGTAACTGTGAGATAGCAGCAAATAAAATTGGTATGGAGGAACTTGGCAGTTAAGTTTTTAGCAAATTTTGATTCTAAGAGAATTTAAAAGACATATTCCAAATATTCCAAATTAGTGCGATTTTCTAAAACATGAATTTTTTAAGGGTAGATTGCTGTTTTACAAAACACCATTTTAGTATTTATTAAATTTAAAGAAGGAAAAACATTGACAGAACAAAATGAAAATGGCTTCCCGAGTAGTGCAGATCAGTAGTACAGGCTTGTACATCTTTGCATGGTTCATACATGTTTCCATTTAGGCCCAGAGCAAGAAAGCAAACATTCCTTTCCCCAGTTGGGCGGTGAAGATCGCATCAAGCGTGCCGCGCAACTTTCCGGAATCGGTGATCCGTCAAGGGGAAATGGTCATTCCATTGCAATACGGAACGAACAAGTGCGCGTCGCAGAAGGGTATGACACCATACGGACTCTCAAGGCAGATCAAGACCGACCAGAGCTGATCGGCAAATGAATTTACAACGAAGAATATGGGCACAATGAACAAAAATAAAACTATATTTATACATAACGAATTACACTTTCTTTTGACTTTGCTTTATTAATAAAGTGTTTTTTACATTGTGCGTTTACATGTTTATATTTTAAAGAAAAGCATATGCGAAAATAATAGTGTTTCAGGAGCCTAAAGTGCAGAAAAGAGGAAGAGGACGGATTCAAGTATTCAGAGTGCACATTTTTGGAGCTATGTTTTATAATATTTACTATACACAAATTGATTTAATTTTAGACCTTTAATATGCAGAGTTGTTTAGAAGATCCAATCATTGATAGCTATCACATTTTTACGACAAGCTTCAAAATATGCGCTATATATGACATTTTAATACATGTAGCCGGCGATCAACAATCCCTCTGTATTAATGTTTTTTGCAATGTATCAACATTAATGGAATCCACCCTCCTGTCCTTTTATTTGCATCAGTATAGCACGGAACAAGTGACGTTGTCTTCAGGATACGATATTCATGTGTTGTCTCAAAAGTAAGCCATTTCCCCTAGTAAGCCAACTCGTTTGGGTTTTCTTTGAAGTAGTAATGCAGCAAGTACTCACGGTACATGGACATATCAGCCTCGGCCTCTCGCCCTACACCAATCATGAATACGTGCCAGTCTTGTTTTTCGTGTTCCTTGAATATAAGAAGGAAACGAGCTGTCGCGTGTTCATTTGATCTTAGGCTGCGAGCTGCGATCTTTCGCATAGATACCGAGACGGAGCGCATTAATATTATAGAGTATGTTCGTCGGACATGCAGGCAAAACTGCTTAGTGCAGGCGAGCGCCCTTGCAGCGGCTTTGGCGCCCACGTTTTCCTTGTCCGTAATCCGATAATGGGAACTTTGTAATTTTCTTCTGCATTCTTTGGATAGAGTTTCGATGAAATTAGTCGGATGCGGCTCTGAATTGGATAAACTCGGTTTCGCTTGCCGATCCCTTGTGAGCTGTCCACGCCGGATTTTACGTAGGAGCGTGACTTTTGAGCTGTGATCAACTTATTTAACTGAGTTTTGGATGAGGAACAAAGCTTGCGTGAATTCCAGAACTTCCTGCCGTATTCGGTCGTGATATCATTTCTAGCGGATTACATTAAATTGCTGCAAAGTAAATCGTTGTAAAATAAATAGATAAATTGTATCAATTGTTTATATGAGTCTATCATTGTGTATCGAAATCGTTAACTGTTTAACGGAATTTAAGCCAATCCAATCTGCGCTTCCTATCTCTATCTCATCTGTTGTTCTCATTTTACCACTAGTTTGATCTATGTACCCTTGCTGTAATATACATATGTCTTGGTGCAGGTCTATTGTAAATCACTTGAACGCACTCTCTCGGGACCACAATCGAAAATTTATAAGGACGTCTTCTGGACCTAACGGAAAACAACGCAACGTTGTTGTGTGCTATTTCAATGAATGTCCGAAATGTGCAGCCTTGCGTAAGGTGGCACTGAATCTCGTTGGAATATTCGTCTTGCTATACATGCACGTGTTTGTCCGTAATTCAATTCACAAAGTTGGAAGTAGTTTAGATGTACGTGGGCATAACAAAGTTAGATAATATGACCACATTTACGTAGGTTATTCATTTGGATCTATCTAGAGGGCGTGGGGTGTCTTCGCTTAAGTATTTATTGGTTTCAGAGAACTGTCCATTATACTATGTAGATTTACAGTTTAGTCAACGGGAGCCCCTTATTTTTAATTTGCCTGTTAATTATTCCCAAACTTTCTTTATTTTTATAACTTCCAAGATCATATGCTGTTTTTATCCGCTACAATAAGCACGTGTTTCATCTTTCTTTTGAAATGTGATTTAACATAATCCACTAAGATTCGTCGCAGGAGTACTTCGGAAAAATAGAGAGTCTGTAATTTGATCTTGTTTTGGTGGGATTTTGTGTTATTTGTTGAACAAAACAGGTCTAAATTAGTGTCATATTTGGTGTTCCAAAGTTAAATGAGAAGCTTAAAGGCATACTTTGATCTGTTTGATGAAAGTGCAATCTTTTCTTTTTTGATTGTTAGATAATTTTTATGATGATTAAAATTAGCGCAATTATATAAAAAAATTTATTATGTAATATTATACCGGTGTGTCTTTTATGCACTGCTAACAATAAATATAATTTTCCTCTTATACGTTGCGTCAGAACCAGAATCTTGCTACTGTTTTACTTATTCGTATTTTGTTTTCTAAAACCATCGTAATTTTCATGATAAGTGCCACATTTTTGAACCCTTGCTTCGGCTCAGTAAAATATGAATAGCAATTCTGAGCTGTTTTTGGACCGCGTACGCAGAAAGCATAACTCTGTTTATGGTGATGTTGTTGAATTGTTCCCGGAAGTTGTGGAGTTCTTGGAGTGCTCCCAATCCATATGCTGCCGCAGGACGGCGCATTTGGGAATGTCCCTCCGTTGTAGCATTTGCAAAAAGTAATAAATGTAAGAGCTGCGGTAAACAACCGTTGGCCGAAAAGCTGTTAGAATAGCTGGATTTGAGCGGCTACGCAGGCCTTCTCGACACATACTTCATAACAAGGGTGTTATCAATTACGCTTCCTGATCATGTTTTCTTGACGTATTTTGTCCGTGGAAGGGATTTCCGCGAACGTAAGCGTGTTTGCGCAGAGTCGTGGAAGTAGCATTTTAGCGAACCAGAAATACTGCCGGACATATTTGTCCATGTAGGATGAGATCTAAACGTTTACGAAAAGGAAACAGGTAAGAAGGAAACATAATATCCCACAAAACACTGTGCAAATTGTGAATTAAGAATTATAGAGTTATTAAAAACACTCGAAATAAATTTACAACTAAAAATATGTAGAAGTTCAAATATCTGTGGTGAAATGTGATCTTTTTCAATAACAAATTTTGCGCATTATTTTTTTCTTAAAAGGATTACACGTCTTTTCTGTGGACGTCCTTCTCCGTTCTTTTTATAACGTGTTTTCTATATATTCCAATCCAGTTAACATTTTATGTACTTTGGGTGATATTTATGTTTATCTGAATTCATATCCCCGACTAATTCTTCGCGATTATACGCGTCTAGACAATTGAATTACTGTCCAACACAAACACTTTATCTAGATGGAGTATGAAAATGGTCTTTGAATATACTTCTAATATCGTATATTTTATAGGTAGTTTTATTATTTTGTTCATTCAATTATACATGTATAAATATGGATAAAAACATGGTTGTTGTGTTTTCCCTTTGAAAAATGCCCTAAAACAGTTGTGCGATTTGATTTCTAACATTTGATTTCTAAAAAATAAAGGACGTTCTACGGCACATTGGTTAAAATCAGCTTGGTCGCTGTAAACATCCCTTGTTTACACAGGTGCAAGCTTCGCATATGTTTAGAATAAATTAGAACCGGAAGCATTGGTCATAATCTATTCCTAGCTCAGCCAAACAACTTCCTTGAACTCTTAATTTGCACAGCGTTTTTCAGGAACAGATATTTTCCTTACTATCCTTATGTGATTGCTCATTTCTTTTTTTGTTCTGTCGTCTTCCGATACGTTCGTGATTGCTGATGCCTCTAAGCTCAAGAACCATTCGCACAGCTTCCCCAGACATATTTTGGACACGTGCGCCATTTTGGCCAAAGACCACAGGAAGACGCCGGAAGTCTATGAAAGAGGACCGCCCGTCGTGCAAAGACCACTTTTCGCAACTCAAAGCGTTCGAAGAGAAGGAAAACGACCAGTTGAGTGGTGCCCTTTTCCTTGCGAGGGCGTAATTTGAAACTCAACAGAGCTGAACTTCTTCCTGATGGCTTTTATTATGTTTGCGCATCGACCGTAGAGTTTTTAAAACTAGCGTAGTGCGAGCTTAAAGAGCTTCGGGGGAAACCTCGGAGATCTTGATGCCAGTTTTTAACGCAATTTTGTGGGTCTCTACAGAAAAAAAAATATAAAAAATAAAAATGGTTTGGATAGAGAAAATAAAGTCTCAGATGACAGGAAATCAACAGAGCAGCCTTTTATCATTACAGCTCACATGTATGGAAACTATGGCCAGCTGAGTAAATTACACAAAGACAAATTGAATCGATAGTACTTTAGCTAACATATCAGCAATTAAAAGAAAAAGATAACGTTTCTTTTACGTTCCTTTTAATCTCCCCTAATAAAATTCAGTATCTGTAATCCAAGATCTTCGAGTCGGACTGGGTTCAATGATTTCCATTGGAATCTCCATTGGAATATAATATATTTCTGCTGTTGTAGCCTTGATGCACAGTCTGTTCCCATCTGAGGATAACTCCCCGTTTAAATCTAGAAGAGCGGGAAAGGGCACAGCAAATGTTGCTTCGGAGCATGGTCTCCCCGTTCAATCAAGATCATCCGAACTGATGCCCTTACGTCACAGGAAATGTTTCCCGCAGCAGCGGTCAATTGACCAAAAAGGGCATCGTCATAAGACAAAAGGAATTTGTTAGGCGCGGAAACATGTGGGTGTCGACGACTTCTGCATGATTGCTCATCGCGCTGAGTCGCGTTGATTACGTGTGGCATCTAATGCATTTAGGCCAATTCCGCTTTCGTTGTAGGATTATGCGTCTAATGTTCACCGTAGGATTCCCCCATTACGCAAGTTTGTAGTGTTTGATGACGGTCGTGCCTCGCAAAGCCTAATCGTTACGTCTTAGTATGAAAGCATAAAAGCCGAAAGATTTCCGGCACACAACTTCAATTGGATGTTTTTGCCCCTTACAGCGGAAGCCATCGTTGCCGAATGTGAGAGAGCCGGATAAACATTTCATATTACTCGTAACAGTGTCATATTCAATAAAAACAGGATGAAAGGGAGTTACCGTATACCCTTCGTCAGTAGCACAACCTCACACGCCATTTCCGTTTGACTCATTTGACTATTAGCATCTACACCGTCAACGATCCGTCATAAATAAGCCGGTGACGAATGAGTGCTGTCCAGTGAGCTTAAACCACTGAAACCGGCCTGTTGCCACACTCCCCCACTGAACATCAATTGTAATCGTGTTTCCGGCACCATCGCTTCAAATCACACTCCCGCCAGGGTTCCTTGTTTTTATCAAACTTAACAATACTCTTTATTGCTGCCTTCTGTTCGCAATTAATTGTCCAGCTTCTTGTTTGTTTTTTCTTGATAATTTCAAAAAAGTTCCTTGTTGTAATCGGAGGGTGTACAAGGCTTTGTGTTCAGTGTAATTAACGACACTGGATTAGTTTTTTCCTCGCAGTATTTTTTTACTCCCGAGGATATAGGCAAATAAGCAGTTGTAATCTGACACTACCAAGAACTTAGAGAAAAGGTTGAGCCGAAATAAAAGCGGACCTAATACAGTAACATACTTAATTTACGATTTAGGCCATAATTTACAATTTAGGCCTGAGCCCCCAAAAAAATCACCTTAAATCAAAGTGTAAATCAAAAATTTAAAAACATCAATTTAAATTACGATCACAATTCTTTTAAAAGTGCTACAAAATGGAAAAAGTTTTTGCTCAATTTTGCATTATGAGAAATTATTATGAAAAATGTCGTACAAAATGTTGGCAAAATGTTGTCACTATTTTCCAGTTTCTTTCAAAGAAGGACATGGGTAATTAATCTAGAAGGTAGCCTCTGCTTTGTAGCTGCCAATTCTATGCTTGACCACAGGCGTCAGAGTGCATAGCTCTGAGAGCTCCGTAAAGTCCCTGTCCACACCATATACATTACGTCCGGTGTATATAACGGACGCTGCCTGAGGCTAAAGCGCCGACATCAATTTGTCCGGTCGTACATAGAGCCGACACGTGGCCACCCACGCGAAACATAAAGCATTTTTGTTTTGGCCTGCCCGGCGGCCACACGCCTCCGTTCGCGTAAACAATCTGCTTTATGAAGATTTTTAGCTTGTGCCCCTCAGAATTTTACTTCGTAGGCTGTGTGGAGCACTTAACTTCGCCTTAAGAACTCTGGTATTAAAGACTGCCGTTATTGTTTTTAAATACAAAGTTTACGAGTTGTTAAGGAGACTTTTAGAAACAGCGCGGATCGTCCAGATTCAGTAAGTTCAAATCTTCCACAATCTCTCCCCCCAGAAAAGAAGATGGCGAGCAAAACAGTTTTCTCGTTGGCGCTCAGTTCTGAAAATTTTATCGTTTCTAAGCTCGTTTGCGTATCCGGGACAACACTTGAAAAGGCTTGCTTCAAAATGGTTTCCTATTGTTCGAAAAATTCCAGAGGTTCAAAGACTTCTGGAGATCTGAAAAATATTCTTTGGAAAACTGGTTTTCTCCAGTGTTTTGCAAGGCTATTAATATTTCACGATTTTGGTGATTTTCCGCTGAAAACTGTCCCTGTACCGTTTACGATTTTTAGTCGTTGATTTGCTTGCACGGCAACAGATGCGGGAATATCGTAACCAATGAGCTGATCTTTCGGCGAACCGCATTTCAGGCCGCTGCGTAATAAAAGTTGTTTGCGAAAGCCAGTTTAATGTGTGAGGTCGGCAGTGTAAGCAAATCCAAAGTAAACAAAAGTTCGGGTCCTGCAGCGCTGCTAAAAAGCATTTTGTTGTCGTGTAATTACTCGGATCGCCGTCGGCTGTTGGCACCTGGGCGCCCTGGGGGTCTAATTCTTACTCTTCCAGTAAGTCATTTGTATGGGCCCAACTCGGGTGGCGCTGGGCCGTAACTGAGTTGATTGAGTCGTGTCCGCTCAGTGCGGCCCGCAATGTGCGCCTCCGTATTGGTCGAGACAAGTCGGTAGACCCAAATTGGCGTCCTGCGCAGAACCCACGTAGAGAAGAGGCATCTCAATGGCCGTAGTGCATTTTCCTCGGTGCGCGCACAAATTTGATTTGCACCGGAGAAGTCGCTTCAGTAGCTTACGTTCATTGTTGTTATCGTTTGCTTACGCGCTTTAGTCCAATGTTGTGTCCCGCGGACATTTAAGGTCAATGTGTGTCTGTCTGCGTGATCCCAAGGGCCTCAAAAGCGCAAGTTCGTTTTGGTAACTTGTTTACGGCAACTGTTCTTGTTTTCTACGAGAGTACTCATTGCATACGAACTCCTCCGCCAGTTTCTCTGACCACCACCGATATAGACTTGGAAAACAAGTATAGCACGGATTCCTTGAAGAAAACAGGACCGAATTCACAAGTAAATAGACATTGACGCATCTCAAAGGGTTTCATTCAATACTTCAGTAATAGCTTCCTAGGAAATATTACTGCGGTTCTTGTAAAAGCACTGAGAAATTCATAACACTTGGTTTTTGATGTGACTACTTAGAAGTCTCAGAAGCCTCGGACATGCCTATGCTTAGTGATAACTTCCTGGACAATATAAAAAACAGTGAAACATTTAGGACATCTGTTTTTTCGGCCATGAGTCGGAAATATTTATCGGAAATTTCGGAAAATAATCGGCAACCGGAAATTTTCTTAATAGGAACGTTTCTCAGAAACCTTTCAAAGTCACGTTTCAGCATCAAATCGACGCTCGACAGTATCATCTAATTATATATTACCTCCTCTAAGAGACTTCATTAAAATATACATTATAAAAGAGACCAGCCAAATTATCGAATTTTCAATCAAGTAGCGTTTCTAGAGAAACTCTGAAGATGCAAACCTCGCCACTTTTCTCGGGACTTGCAGCCACAATAAAAAGCCTAGGAAGTATTTTAAGGTACCCTTGGAACATTTCCAGATGTAGTTTTTCCTCGCGGCCTATTTCAGACCATTCCTTAAGCAACTGAAAATTAAATCTCTCAGCCGCTATTGTTCGTTGTGCATCTTCTTTTTCGCAACCTAGAGGCCATCTGCATCCTTAACCGCTTCCACTAATAGAAGCCCTGTTTTCTTTACCACAAATCTGCCTCGTTTCATCGCGCAACAGCCAAGCGTAGGTTCTTTGTGAGCGCAATTGAATTACGGACATCTGTTGTGGAATGCAGAACTCATTCTCTGCAGTCCATATATGGCATCGCCACTGTTGTTGATACAGGACGCCTTGTGAAGTCTCAAATAGTAAGTGGCGTCTTCCCGCGCTCCGCACGTTCCTAGCTCACATGCCCTTCAAGCGGCCTGAATCTCATTAATTAGTAATTGAACTGCGGGGAGAGGAGAGTAAATTCTGCCCATCTCGCCCGTTTTGTGTCCGCCGACGCACGGCAAAGCAAGTTTTGCAAAAGTTGAGTCCCTGGCGGCAAGACGTCGTCTGGACGAGACGGGTTTCAATTGAAAAGTTCGTCCGTTCCTAATGAATTGCATCCTTTTGTGCCCGACGTGGAAGTGCCGCGGAACTGGCGTTCCTCGTTTTCTCGCCTACGTGTACTCCTTAAGAGAAGCGCGCAGATGGAGTTATTAGGGTCTTAAGATTCACCTTCGGGCATCTTCCGGTACCATTGACCTTTTGTGAGCATTGTGTTTAGTGTTTGTTGGGTTGGTCGATGGATGACAAGGCGGATGCCGTTCGGGATTAGTGCAAATGCATAAATGCCGATCTTATTTTTAGACACGGAAAACTTATTCTCCCGGCGCTCCCTTTTCTCAGGAAAGTACACTTCGGTTCTTAAGGAAAGCGTCCTATAACGGATGACTCGTGCAAATCACTGGTCAGAAGGCATTTGAGATAAGCAAACCCTAGAGCTACAAATAAGAAAAAAATCATGCAATTTCCATAGTCACTCCTTATTGGAATACTCGGAACTGTATGACATAAACATTTTTTTTTCTGCCCGGATACCGTATCAGCTTTCAGAATGTCATAAAAAACTAAATTACGCCTCAGCAGTGACTCATTCGTTATCGTTATTTCACAGACAGATTCCAATTAGGAAAAATTGTTTTGAAGACACCAGCTTTCGATATGATCATTGTTTTCGAAAATGTCTCTGCAAAGGCCGCAAGCACACGTTGAAAACAAGCATTTTTTTATCCTCAGACTGTTTTCATACAGAATTAACCTTCACAGAGAATTAACCTTCGCATGAACAAATCTACGGTAAGGTTCCTCCTTGTAGTATCCAATAGGGTTCTTTTCCTGCTGTATATACATTGAGACACCGTAAATTTCAAGTAGAACTACGTCTACAGTAGGGTTCTTTTCTCTGGATATCTCCCATGACTAGACACCCGTAAACGTTAATTGTTCGCTCCGACCACTTCGGCGTCTAGTTCCGCTTGAAATCCATTCACGCTATTGTTTTCAACAACACTCTCTTTCTTGCAACGACTCTCAAACCACGGTAGCCAATCACGAAAGCCGTTTGTTTTGAAAATATCTGCGTAAGTGGGCAAAGTGGTTCCGGTTGAGCACGCAAATAAAAAGCGCATAAAATTCGCGCCTTTGCAAACATAGCTTCCTCCGGGGATTTCTTCAGTTGCGCTACGAATTTCTGCTGATTTCCTGGAGCTTAAACTCATCCCGGACGTTCCTAGCATGACATTTACCTGTACCCTCCCGTGTCTCTCTTTCTAGCAACCATGACCAACGTAAACTTTACCCCTTACACATCTCAGGTTTGCTCTGACGCCAGAACCAATCTGTGATACACCCACGGAGCGTTGTCCTCATTTTTATCTTTGCCCAATCACTGGTCCTTCCACGTGGACTAACATGTGTCGGCTGCGCTGTTCTCGACCTTTCACTAGGAACGAAGAACCCGGCGACAATTTGGGGACTCGTCGTGAACGTTCGGGTCTCGTGACGACCAAACATTCCAAATTTTATTTTCGTCATTTGTCATTTCTTTCTGAGCGTGGCCATTATCGTGTGATTAGTGGGTGAGACATCGCGTTTGAGTGTTGATACCATGTGTCGGCCGATAGGACCGATGCTTCTGTAAGACGTTTTCTGAAAATTAGGGAAATAGTTTGGCTCGAATGGTCAAAAAGGGTGATGTCGGCTACTTCATGAAGATCGTTTGATACGGTAGAATATATAAATATCGTCTGCTCTTTTCCCTGCGGTATTTGCCATATTGAGCTTTCAGAAATAGTTTGCATATAAATAAACTAATGTTAGCTTATAAACGAGGTGGTTAAACGTTAAAGTAGGCTGGTGTTTTGTTTTTTTTTGTCGGCGATACGCTTCCTTTGCAGCCTTCCTCTCAGCTTATTTGCTTCCTCTGTTTAAGTGATATTAATTGGTCGAATATAGATTACATTAGACCTCTGTCGCGCCACTCAATGATATTACCCACGTGTTTTACTGCCAAAAATGGTCAGATAGTCAACATGTTGTGTTTGGCGCAATCCCGTTCTGTCTGAACCAGCCTGTTTTTGACGGTAATTGGCCAAATATAAAATTTGAAAAGGACGAGTCATATCGGTAGGTTTTCCATGTAAAGAGCGTAGGAAGAAACTTTGAGTAAGCTGTTATTGCAAGCATCAAGCGGAATTTGAATCTTCTCTGAAAATCATCTGGAACTTTCCTTGGCGCCTGCTCACATTTCAAACAGTGTATACAAGACATTATGATTATTATGCGGTATTTCAGCGAACAATGGACTGAGACAAAGAAGGAGGGCGGTACAATTGGAAATCTTCAGAGATACCACACCTCTCGGCTAGTTCCATCTCCTAATGACTGCCTGCTTTTGTGCGTTTGCTGCCTTCTTTGATCGGATTACCTGTGCTTTCTGTTAAACATAGTGTGGACCCAAGTAGGAAAATTGTACTAATATTATCAATTTCATTTCTTCAGACTAAAGGCTACAGTACCTCGAGAATCTGTGCGAATATTGTTCGTGTGAAAAACAAGCGCTGAGGATGCTAACCACGATGTTTGCTTTTGATGCCGAGTTCAATGGTCCAACGAAAGATGTTGATTGGTTAAATACACGAAGGGTGTCGCGTACGATTAATCCTCGACATTTTTTGAGTAATGATGGGGCGGCGCCTCTGGCCAATATTTTTAGCGCCGCGAGCGAACCGCCTCTCCCGCCGACTCTAATCCTTGAAGGCCGGTCTCTCACTTTATCTCGCGCTTAGCGCTTCCACACATTAGGATGATTTCGTCTGTAACCTGAAAGGAATCATTACGGAGAGTATCATATATTCCAAGAGTGGTCGGAAAATACGGCGAAACCGTTGTTTCCTAAGTCGACACATTCACTTTTTGAGTTCAAAAACCTCTTTACACTTTTGAAAGCCATTGATCTCCCGTGTTTTTTTTTTGTAAATGATCAGCTACTGCCTAGTTCTCTATAAGTTCAATTTCTACGCCAATTTGCTTCAAATTGTATCATTTTTATTTTAAAAATCGCTATATTCACAACTAATTTATTTTTTAATAAAGGTAAGGTTGTGCTGTACTTCAGAAGGGTAAAATAATGATCGATTCCACGTTTCAGTCCGAGCGTTTTTATGTAGGAGCCTTTTAGGAGCCTTTTTATCACCTAGAGCTAAGTATGTGAGAACATGAGAAGCCACAAGGTTTTGTGTCCATCTGGCTGTGTATAGGATACACCATCAGTCACCACCCCCCCCCCACCTTAGAATATCATTTTACGTTGTCGTCTGCTACACATTGACCAAGTAAGCTGTCACATAATATCCTTCACCCGGGCGCTAAACGGCTCACTTTCCTTCCCTGGCCAAAACTTGTTTTTACTCCTACGATGCTTACACATAATCGCCTTGTTTTACATTTGTTCACAAAGCGATATTTCCTGAGATTTACACGAGAAGTGCTGTTTATCATGTCGCAATACTTCATCGCTTACACGAGCAGCGTCTTATCCGGCCACCATAGCGTCGCGGAATCCACTTAATCAAGTGTTTATGTGTCGTCTGCTTTGCTTATAATTACTCAGAGATAGCTCCGGCACCACACGAGAGCATTTCATAAACACTTATGGTTCAATCTTAGGTCTGTTCTGCGGATTGCGTGTGGTCGTCAATTGTTTGGCAGTAGCAATCAACCGTCACCCCTTGCGGGTGGAAAAGTAAATACATAAGAAAAAATTGCGCAATATCTTTTTCTCATTTTTAACAAACCCGTAACTAGGCTCCAGGTGTCACCAAAACCTCTATTTCCACCCTGACCACCACATTTCGTAGGTGACCGCCCTCGGGCGGATTAGGGCTCGGCTTAGCACGCGATTGTCCCTCCCCCTCCTTCCCTTCCTGCTCCCGGCGCAAACCTTCTCCCCTTTGTGCTCTCGCTTGCGTGTTTACGAGACGATTGTGCCACAGGCGAGCGCGAATCCGAGGACTTGTAAAGTGCAATCGGGTTTCAGATTCGATTTGCATCTGTAGCATGATGAAGAAGTCTCTAAAGCTGGTCGTTGTTGGTGATGGTGCCTGTGGCAAGACCAGTCTGATCCTAGCTCAATCAGGCGGACCGTTCAGCGAAGACTACACCCCTACGGCATTCGATGACTACGCCATCGAGGCGTTGATCAATGGCAAAACGGTAGTGCAGATTAAGTTGAACAAGTGGAGAGTACAAGCCTGTTTCAGAAGATCCTGACCGTTTGCGACACAGCTGGGGAAGACGACTTCAGCTCGCTTCGACCACTTAGCTACCCAGACACGGACGTGTTCATCCTGTGCTACTCCGTGGAGCGTCCGGAGTCGATCCGTCGTCTCCGCGATAAGTGGATACCTGAGGTAAGGACAGCCGAGAATAGAACTGCCTGTCCAGGAGTACAAATTATCCAAATTATCGTTGCGTGCGCACGATTTTTTATGGAAGCAATTAATGCGATGGCCAGATGATGGATACGCATGCGTATGGAAAAGTTTGCGTTGTAATTAAGGGACGCTTCTGTTTTTGAAATGGGAATGTGTGGCTAATGAATTTCGTTCGGATTGAAATGTCTCACTTCTGTTTTTCAAATCGTTTTCGCGGTAATCAAAAGACCCTTGTGACTTTTCCAAATCCTGTTTGCGCAATTTCGAAGCTTATCGACCAAAATAAAGGTATCATGGGACGTTGCCGCCGTCTATCAGAAGTTAAAATGGGCGCTAAGATGACGCTTTTTGAGATGTGCCCCTCAACGGTCTCGTTTAACCGCCTTGTTTGGCCCGCCAACTCCGTTCACTGATTTCCAATTCCCCAAAGGCGAAACGATCAAAAGTCGAATACGTTCCCGGTGTGGGGGAGCTGTTTTTTCAATTTGTTTAATGGTGTTCTGCCAACGTTTGCCTCGAACTGCAACATCAAAACAGAATTTCGTTATTTTAATGCACGGAAGTTAGGTAATTAAGCTTGCGCATAATGGATGTAGCAACTTTCAAAAATATGCAAAAGTTTTCAAAAAACTTTTTCACGTATAGAACACAGAAGCGGTTTTTGCTTATGAGGATTCATTATCAACATCCCTGTGCACGTAATAGTCAATTTAATTCTAAATGTGTAAATTTTTGTCTGTAAAACAGACTTCCTTCCAGATCAAGCAGTTCTGCCCACACACACCGATGCTCATCGTCGGCAATAAGAAAGATATCCGCGACGAGGTTGAACGTCGCCATCGCCACAACCGTTCCGAGCAGGCCGCTCCTCTGCCGACTCTTGTCGACCTGCAAGAAGCGGCAGAGTGCGCCCAAGAATTCTCCACTTTCAACCTCATCGAATGTTCTGCGAAGACTCGTGAGGTAGGAGAACGCCCTCTCTCTTAGCTTCAAAATTTTCTTACTGTAGGGAGTACGCAAAGTCTTTGAAACGGCCATCAGCGCGGCGATGACTTTCCGCAGCAAGCAGTCGAACAAGGTTATCGAGTCGATCATGAAGCTGAAGCTTGTCTTCTGAGCGGAGCTGACCCACGGTTCCACGAAACACCATTCCATCCATCTTTCCTCCATTTATTGTCTGCTGTCCGTTCTGTTCTATTCGGGTACGTGTTCCTGTGTTTGTCACTCTCTTTCCCTGTCCTCGAACTGTCGTCTATTCCCCCTCCGAGCACTGTTGCGGTGTAAATATGTTTCGCTGTGTACGATCATTGCACGTTGTAAGTTCGTCCCCTACCAAGTACTTCAATAAATACGTAAAAATGGAAAACAAAAGGAATTCTTCGAACGTGAGACACTCAAAATGAATTGGATTTGCGCTGACCAAAAATCGGAGCACAATGGCATGACTAAAATAGGGATAGAGTTGTCGGCCGTGTGCCGTAGATGATTAGGTTACGCGAAGATGTAACGCCATTGAAGGGTAAAGGACCGTAGTGCTTTTTGGTGGGCTCCACAGACGAAAGCATTCTCTGGGTTATTCTAGGGGATGGTTCTAGTCGACTTTATTTTCAATGTTACCTTTACCCGGGGATCCGCTGAATTTCCTCCAAGAGCCTTTCTGGAACTATTAAAGGTCTAGCTTTAACCTTTTAACCCCCAATAAGCTTAAAGCTTATTGGGGGCCAATCCACGTTTAACTTTTAAAAAGTAATGTCCAACGTCTTCCAAACAGCGTAATATCGACCGCCTTTCTTTGTAAATTCTTAATTAGATTGTCAGCGCAGCTTACACTGGATGTACCCTTTAGAAAATTCCAGGAATCATATAATCTGATTTCGAATTTTTGAAAGTGACATCCTGTGACTGCTTGGTCTTGGACACAAACAGTTTACGGACGATTTAAACGCATTTGTTTTTAGATCAATAGTAAATTCTAAAAAAGGGGACCTTTTTAGAAATCCAGAAAATAAGCAGTATCAACATTTCATATCGTTTTTTGATCATTGCATATAACATCCACAATCTCTGGAAATGCTAAACACCACATAACCAAAAAAAATCAGAAGAGATTTCATGTCGTGACACACGGAAGTGATTAGCTGTAAACAACACAGATGGCCAACTCACATAGTTTAAACCCTCGCACGACGCCCGTTCCCACGATTTTTACACACGACGTTGCCCATCAAACGAGATGCTATAAATTCCAGCACAATGTTCTGTTGCACAATAGCTATTCTGCTAATTTTTTTAAATCTCGACAGGGGTACATAGTGCACTCAAGAAATCTGATCTGAAAAACACACATTAATATTAAGATCGTCTTGATCTAGCCGTAATGTTGCTTCAGAGTCAAGCACTTTTGATAAACGACTTCTTGAATCATCTGACCTCTTTGCTGCCATTACAAGTTTGCTATACTTCAACAGACGGTAGCTGTTCAATTAGGATTTAATATGGTGGAATTCCCATGGTTTTTCGTCCAACATACTTTAGAGTTATGCTTTAAAAATATATCAACCTCGGATTTTTTTTTCTTTTTTTCCAAGCACATATAATGCAGCATGCAAATAAAGGTCAGTATGTTCTCCAATCTCTACACTTTCCCCTCCATGCTCACCTATTTTCCTCCCGTTTTTAGCAGTTGACAGGATACATAACCTTTCCAACCAAAGTCCAAGAATCTGTGTTGATGTGAGTGTCAAGAAAGAGTTGTTTTTCGCAAAGAAATTGATCAGCTCATTTACTGCCAACTCCATTATGACTTATTGGTATCGTAGGAAAACAGGTTGTTTGTGCAATAAAACCCGGGCATGTGTCACATTGGTCTACGTTCGGTTAGTTCACGTATATTTACAATGAGTTCGCTGATTGACACACGGTCTCCCGCACACGATTGGATAACAAATCTAGCCGGAAGTTTTGTCTGGACAGCTGTTATGAGCACCGACCAGGAAGGAAGCCGTGAACATATCCGGTTTATGTTTTGTCGTTCGTTAGTTAATAGCTACGCTTGGTTGCTCAACGCGGGGCTTTATCTGTATTTATAAATATTGCATTTGATTAAAAATACTTCACGTGCTCACTTCCACGTTCTGTTCCTCGATTGCAATGGGAACACTGGGGACGCCAAAGAAAGAACGCATATAAGAAAAAGAAAACGATTTAATTTTCAATTAGCGTTTCAAAATGACGTTCACCTTTTTTTTTGTTTTTTTGCGAAGTTAGATTTTAAGCTGTAGAAGTCGTTTAGCATACAGGTTAATAAATATAATGAAACGCATTATTAATTGTGTTTAACTAATTTGCGCTTTCAAAAAAAAATAAAAAATGTGTTTGACATAGATTTTTAATTTACATATTGTTTTTCCATTTTAATATTTTACTTCCGGCAATATGTTAAATGTCCTTCGCCCATACTTTATTTGCTCTTTTGTTGTGCTGTCCATGCACTACATACTGCTCTATTTTGTACATCCTTAGCCTTCTTCACTGGTTCTTCCCAGAAAAGCCGTCTTGTGAAATGCATTTGTTGTTTATTTAGAGGATCTAAAGTTGACAAAAATACCAGTATCATTCTTTTAACACTATGCAGCTTCTAAATGGAACAAAAACAGAACAAACAAGAGGACTTTTTTGGAACAATCGTTTTGTCGAAAATAGGAAAGCAGCGCTTAACTCAATTCCTTCTTCCTGAAACAAAATGTATTTAACCTTGCGCTACAGCGAAACGACCCGGAAGAAGGAAGGGAACACCTCTGTCACAATTGTCAATTAGTGTCTACGGACAAATCGCATTAACGTGCTCTTGCATGTAAAGGTTGATCTGCATCGTTCTACCACATTGGTCGAAAGGACGAACACAGTGATCAGATTAATTAGTAAACCATAAAATATTCATTTCTCTCCATTTCTAATGACACCGGCTTTCTGAAATGTCTCAAATGAAATCCGATGATTTTTATTAATCACAAAACCCGTTATAAGCTAGGATAATTCGTTCATTCCAGCTTCTTCTTCATCGAAGAGAACATAGAGCGGACAAGATGGAAGACTCTCCGTAGCAAGGTGATGAACGTGAGGAATGTCACGACCACAGAGATAAGCACCGGAGCGTAGATGTCGATCATGTGCGTCTGCCACCACCACATCTCACGCGTGTAGATGTTCATCTCAGGCAGAGTGCCGAACTTGGCTACGTACTCGGACCAGCGGAGTACTAGCTCTTCGGAGCTGAACGGTCTTTCTTCGATCATAGCCTTCATGCGTTCGGCGTTCTTCATGTAGATGCTGGAAAAAGTGTGGGGTAGAAACAGACAGAATATGCTGTAGGTCGTGTGTTTTCAAAGGAGTCAGCTTTTCTCAGTTTGTTTATGGCCTTAGACTTCAATGGATTTCACCACAACGCACCCTTTCACCGTTTTGGTCATCCTTTATTGTACGCCAAAAGGAGTGTAGTCGTTGAGCACACTAGCAAGTCCTGCTATCGTTCAATATTTAGTATTTTTATGCATCTGTTGAATGTCTAGTGTCTTGCCTCATAAAAGCTGATGTCCTGCATGATAATGAAAAAATTGAAAATAGTTAAATAATTTATTTATCCGCTGAATTAACTTTTATTCTGTGCCGGCACGATAAATAATGGACGATCCCAGAAACCAAAATCAAAACAGATTTATGACCTCTGATGCTGTATTTTAGAAACAAAAGGCATTCCCTACAGTGTCATGAATTCGTTAAATACATATGTTTAATATATTTGTTTTCTTCTGGGCCAGAAAGAACAACAGAAACAATGGTTTTTGATGTCTAAGACGCCCATCAATAAAATATCGCGAAAACAAACTTGAACTTCTTGTCCTGTCTATTGTTTGACGTACTGTTGTTCTATTTTGCACTCTAGACTACACACTTTAGAATTTTTAAAATTTTTTCGAATCCTTTATAACTCATAGACTAGGTAGTGTCATAAATAACCGAGTCCTACAACTATTATATCCTAAATAGATAAACAAAACACAGTTTTAATTTACAGTTGTAAAATGAGATTAGTCATCGCTGAAAAACGTTAAAAAAATCTGTTAAAACAGGGAAATCCATTAGCTGAAGCATTCTGGAAAGTGGGAAGAAGAAAATGTTAATGAATGGCCCCTACTAAAGATAAGATATCTGCATTAAATACATAACAATATGTGAAAGTGCATTCACAAAAATTCACAAGTTCACAAAAACAAAGTCATATGCACAGAGAGCTGAGATTTTCTCTGATGATTTGTTAATAGCAAATTCTGAAAGTTCACCCAACAAGCCCATTGTTATGCACACCTCAATAGTATAAATCCCGCAACGGTGACCTGTTGTGCCATGCTTCGTTCTCCACTTACGTTTTACTCACACCGTCTCCAAGGACGGCGCGGAAGGCATCTTCTATGGCCGCAGCCGTCAAGTTACTCTTCTTCATCAAGAATCCAACCTTTCGCTTGTGCACGAAAGCCGCATTGTGTGGTTGGTCTCCGAATATCGGCAGTGCAAGGAGCGGCTTCCCATGGAACACCGACTCGGTCACACTGTTCAGACCACAATGCGTGAGAAAAGCCTTTGTGCTCGGGTGCGCTAAATATGTTTGAATAATTGGATTCCACGCTTAAAGAACAAACCGAGTAAATCGACTTGAGGGGCCCACTTAACTGGATGAACGTTTGTGTAATTTTTGAAGATCTCGTCCTCGGCGTTGTCATACTTCCAGATAAAATGGTGCTCTGGAAAACGGGACATCGCTTCGAGGAACGCTTTCTTCATCTCCAGAGGCATGTTCGAGCTGTGGACGATGGAACCAAGTGAGATGAGCACGACACCTTTCTTGGCACTTGTAACGATGTCGAGCAATTTCTACAGAGGTGAATGTTACGATTGCCTTAAGAAAATTCAGCTTACTCCTGTGAGAGGTTTCGGTTTATCAAGACCCAATCCACCCATGTATATGATCTTATGGGATATAGGGCGGGCGAATTCCAGCATCTCCAGGCTGTTGACAAAGACAATGGAAGTGGTTTGAAATTCTATGTCTCGAATGTCAGGGAAGCCAGGGCCATACTTTTCTGAAAATTATAGAATGATCGTTAGAATTATCTCGCAAGCCAAACGTAATAGGATCTACACAATCTCAATCTATAAAATCTTAATAAACAGCGTTAAGAACCATGTAGCCAACTGAAGCATAACGAATTTGTCAGGTATTAATTTTCATGGGTCCTGCAACGATTTCAGTAAAAAATCAATTAACTACTGTACATAAAGCGCTTCTCCAGTGCAATATCTGCTTTTTTGATGCGCAATGCACATTCACAGAAATGCCAGTGCAAAGAAACGTCGAAACCGACCTCTAAAGATGGACTGCTGTAGGGCAGTGTTCTTTCGGTCAATGAAGAACTTGAACATATGCAGACCAAAGACATTCTTCACGCGTTCCAGATAGCTCATCTCATCAGTAAAAGGGTTGAACACACCTGAAATCATATGTTCTTTGTGGAAAAGAAAAAAGGTTGCTCACCTGGTTCCACAAAAGGAGATGGTTGCAGCCCAACAATCGTTTGCATTTTGTTGTAGAACGGTATGGCCGAGGCGACAATGACAGTCTTAATATCAAGAGCGTGCATGATTCCTGCATCGCAGTAGTCGTGTTTTTCCGTAATTCCTACATCGAATTTTTCTTCTCGGAGGGAGTTCATCAGTTCGTCATCGTTAACCAGATCTATAAATGTCGTGTGCCTGTGTTGTTTTTATTTTTTGTAGGTTTGATTCATTCAGATTAATATGAGAAGCTGAATCTGGACTGCGCAGAAAATTTGGTTTAATATTTGACTCCGATATTGTATTCAGTAAAAAGTTTGCAGGAATAGGTTCATTTTTTTTTGTATTTATGGGATCAACTTCAAAAACTGATCTATTTCTTTTTGTACTCTTCTACATTTCTACGAACTGAATTGTGGCATTCTACGTTTTCCGCCCTTGACCTTAGTCACGCCATCTTTTTTCTCTGCACTTTGCTAACGACAATACCTCGGCAGACGTAGTGATAAACGGTGTACATAATTTTCAGATCGCTCTTGGCCATTGTCTCCGCATTGGGGTCAAACTGCTTCCCTCCTTTGAACTGAATTGTCCTCCACAAGTTCTTATCGAGCGAGTGGCCCTCAAAGCGAATCACCCTATGAGCTTTGACGGTGCCGTTCGAGTGCACATCCGGGTCGTGGATGGGAATAAGCACCACCTGATGCAATGTACTGATAAGGAGGGAGCATGAGGAGCGGTAGAGCACTCACCACGTAATGGCCCGCATCGACCAGGAGATCGGCGATTTTGCCCATGAAGTTGACATGGCTGTGGCCCAACGTGGGAGTATAGATGAAGTACTTGTAGCTGGAGCAGAGAGACACAAGGCAGAAGAAGAGTACAAGTGTTGAGAAAGGCCGCATTTTCTGGAACCGTGGAATAATATGATTCAATGTGTAGACAGAGTCGCATTTTTCAATGATGAAATGGACGCATTTAGAAGGGACAATGGTATTTGTTGAATTTTTTTGTCACTTTGTTCTCAAAATTATTACCTAGCTCAAACCTTTGCTTCTTTAACCCTACAAAAGCTAGAAAGTCAAGAACTTTGCGCTTTAACCGGATGATGCCAACTGAAACTGCGGCGTAAATCTTTTAGCACACTTCACGTTAATTATCTAACTTGGAAAACGGTAATATGGACCAAACACAAGTCTCTGATTGTCAAAAGTTAATATTGTCCATAGCAGATTGAAATATCACGTCAAGCACACAGATTCGAACACTAATTGTAGAGCAGCGCAAATACACAACGCAACACGGAGCCGAAGATAGTGCTTTTCGTAGTGTCTGTCAGTGATGAAAATACACGTGCTGCAAATAGTAACCAGAAATTTTGCTAAAAAAAGAGAAACTGCACCTTTCAGGCAATAAAACGAATTCCCATCAACTGGTAATGTGCATCGATCACAATGGTCTCGGGCGACGCCTATCTACCTTCTAATGCTTGCTGTCTGATAAGAAACCCGGCGTGAGAAAGTCATTAAGCTGCAGACGTGGTAGAAGCAGCTGTTGCTAACGTTATCTGCAGATGTGGATTGAACTGCGCGTTGAGAGTTTTCCATTTTTAACAGATTGGCCGATGGCAGATGTGTGTACAAACATAAAAACTTTGGATGCAACTCACTTATCAGTTTAATGCGACAATTTTATGTTTGTTCAAAAAGCGGTCGTTTGACGCAAGGTTTCTGGTTTGCATGCTCATAATCGGTTTATCTCATTTTTAACAAACATCGTGGAACGCCAAACATCTTGGAAAAGAACGTGAACCGGGAAAGAAATAAAAAAAGATACGGTGTCACTGAAAAGAAAAGAACCAGTGAAAGTAGAAGTGTAACATGCTTCAGATATTTGCTTTCTAAAGCCGGTGTACATCCGTGAAACACAACAAACCAGAGCAGAGCAGAGAATAAGCCCGCGTTCATAACCACCTACGACTACGACTACGACTGCGACTACGACTACGACCACGACTGCGACTGCGACTACGATCGGTTATGAACACCATATTTTGTGATCGTGATTTCTATATCATGGACGCGTTTGTAACCGATCGAAGTTGCCGTCGTCGTTGCTTAGTATTTGCTGTATCCAAATACACAAGCGGTGTTGGCAGCGCCGTCGTCTACGAATCTAATTTTCAAAAACAAAAATGCCATTTTTCCCGCCAAATCGCATACGACGTCGTATGCGACGTCGTAGGTGGTTATGAACATGTCCGTCGTAGTCGTAGTCGCAGGTGGTTATGAACGCGGGCTAAAATATAAGTTTGGATGGCCCGGTTCAAAAAAGTCGTTTGAACTATATCGAGGGGTACCAAGGGAACCGGGGGTACCGAAATTATTTATTGCCGTCCCTATTTCGGGTTTTCAATAATTTTTTATAATGAAATGTTGGAACATATGCCAAAGCCATTTGCAGCTACAATTACAGTTTATGAACATGCTAAGGCTAATGATCCCTATCTAGTGCACTTTTTGTTTTGGGAAAGTATAAAAGTAAATTTACTATACACCATATGAAACGGCAAATATAGTGTAGATAAAAAATTAAATAATTTAACATTGATTAGCTGAATATAATAATATCAAATGAATGAAAACAAATCATTTTTGTAAAGAACATACCGAAAAAGTCGAGCCGCTCGCTTAGTTCCGAACGTTGTCCACGTTCCCGTGAAAGAAGATCCTTCGGTCCTTTAACTTACATGCGGTCGTCTTCAAGACGACCTGTGAGATTTGCATGGGTTCGATGAACAGCGGCCGACAGATACAGCGATTCATACGTTCTCATCCAATTTCCGCATTCATCTCACTTAAAGTGCGTTCCGCTTTAAGAAGTCATAAATTACTGACACCTAACATTGAATGATCGGCGAAAAACCCTACTAGAATTGGATTCACGTGCAGTCTGAAGAACAGTGCAATATTGATTGCAATTAATGGGTTGTCGCACAAGAAGTAAGACGATTTTTTTTCCATTTATATATTTTTGCCATGCCCGCTCAATCCAGCCACCTAATGATCTTCGAGTTTTCTCGCTAAGGACGTGCTAAAAAACGAACCATTGCAACACAGCACAAGCTGACGCCAGCAACTGACGAACCACAGAAGCAGAAAAATTTCTTGACAATACAATGTGACGCATAATGACTGGACCGGCCTTGGTACTTGGCTATGTAAACTATTCATACTTTATGCATCATTTTATTTAATAATCGGATACTGCTTGAGAGTTGGTGACGGTATTAGAAGAAGGAGAAGGCAAAAAATTCTTTGAATTCGCTTGTCAGGGTACCTCAGGGCAGACTCCTTCTTGTCAAAACATTCGCGCAATGTGTTTATCAGCGTGTCAAATGATTGACTCTCAACATCCCCGTAGATGTTGTGCAGCTCCAAATAGGTCACTCTGCCTACCTTACTAACCAGTGTCAGCACGAGGTTTTTTGAATTTGATGGAATTCGTCGGTTTTACAAAGTTGTGGAACTGTTGCTCCCACTCGAGCCAGGAAGTTCAGACGACATACATATTGGCCGGAAGCTCTGCCGCGATACAGCTGTGACTCAGCCTGATGCGGGACCTCTCTTCCCTGGCCTCCTACTTTTCGCTGCCCTTTTGGGTCTAGCGACTGCGTAGAAGCGGTCGACGTGACGTTGAGGCCAGATCAGTTTTTAGCATTTCCCAAAAAATTTTTTGGCGTTTTTCCGCTAAACCTCCCAACTATTATTTCGTGCTCCATGAATAAGGTTGGCACGAACTCGACTAGAAAAAGGCGTCTGGCTGTTACATGGATACTCACATAACTTTGTACCACTTGGATGCAACAGTTGTGCGATCTACCAATTACCAGGTTCTCTCAAAATCTTTGGTGTGGAATCTTTGTACCCTCTGATACGTCATTTCATCATTCTCCTACCGCACGTCTGAACAAAATCAGTTCATTCTTTGACCTCCGTACATAGCAAATCCGCCACGTTATCGTTCCGTAGCAGTCTTATCACTGAAGCACTCTATCCCAGATTCATCATTTGTTCACCATTCCAGAAACATAGGTATCGGTTCATATTTAGTGACTTCGACGTGTGGATTCTGCGTAAATACGTATACACAATAACAATTGTTGGCATTGCACAATATTAGGAGATGAGTGCACACACCATCTGGATATGACCGTCATCTGTGTAGTTATATATGATATACAAACAATTACAAGCAATGTAAAATCAATTTCGTTTTTCATTCAGGTTAAAAAATCTGTCAGCCATTTCTTTCAAACAAACATAAATCGCAAAGAAAGGGTGCGCAGATCACAAAGTCACCTTAGGAATCGCTAAATCCAGACAAGTACTCTATATCAAACCACTTATCTCTCCTGCACGCCTGAAGTCAATTGAAAGAAATGTTTATTGAGAGGCAATTTCACTTGATGCAGCTAGTGGGATATCCAAAGAGAATTCCGTTTCAAAACAATCAAACGATTGGAACATCAGCGAGTAAGGATGATGTAACCCTTCCGACTGTTCTTTTGCTCTCTGTCAGCCGCACTTTTGCGTTCAATGTTCTATTTTTAACTGATCTATATCGAATATTATCCTAAAAGGAAGCCAGAACGCGGCGCTGCAGTGTTACGCAGATAGTTGCAATCGGTCGCAAATTTCCACCGCAGTAAAAAAACACAAGGTACTGGCGACTGGTGAACCAGGGAACAATTCTTCCTTCAAACCTTTACTTGTTTCCATTAATTGAAGATGTTGCTCATTAATTCTAATTAATTATAGATTTTTCAGATTCAACGACTTTGTTTTATTTGATTTTTTCTGTTTTCTTCTAAATTTCCTTAGTTTTAACTGATCAAAGGTCACAGTTCTCCGGGCAAATCCGGGGTTATCGTTCGCAATTTGTCGCTGGCATAGTCAGCAGCAAAGCCGTCGAAAACGTCGGTGACATTGCGAAGTAATTGCTGACAGTCGGTCTTTTGTCTTGACTCTCGTGGCATCTGCGAAGTTCGATCGAAGTTCACCGACGCCACGCCGGGCTGCGTCGCCGAAAAAGTGCAGAAAATCACTTCGCTTAGCAAACCCCGGAAGCGACGTGCAGTGCACAAGGTCATCGATGAACGGTTTGTCGACGCAGTTTAGAACGACCATTGGTGATTGAGCGGTTTTCGAGGTAGCCGAATCGGCAGTCACTACATCTTGGGAATGTGCCTACAGGATACGGAATGTACACGTATCATTACACTGACTGAGTACAACTGGTAGAGAAATAATCATAAAAGTGCATCAACCGTTAACGGTCACGCCACAAAAATCCACAGTCTCTACGATAAACAATCACCTCCCACTGCACTTTCTCCAAGCCGTTATGTCGATTTGCATGTACCAGCGCGATTGACAATCCCTGGATTCGTCATGTTATCTTTGCTCTTCTCAACGGGAAAGTGCAGCGCCGTGTGACATTCTGAGCGTGCGTTAAACTATTTCCCATCGGCTTACGGTGGCCAGAATTGCACGTTGACCGAATAAGGTAGCATTGAGTGGCTGAGCAAGATACACTAGAGAAAAAAGTGACATCACTATGTTAAACTGTCAATGTTAGAAAGTCACGGAGATGAAGCTAGGGATACGTCATGACTGCACTTTTCACATGCTCACCGTAAAGATTCGAGTTGTTTTTGAGTAGTTTCAGCGTTTGTCACAAGATCACAAACTTACGCTATAAAGGCTGAAGTTCAAATGTCCATCTAATCCGATGTAGTCTAACAAAAACTGTTAGTTGCTATTGTACATGAAAAAGCACCATATGTGTTGCATTTAGAAAGATTCGCGTGTAGGGCTCGGATCTGTTGATCTGTTTAGGATCTGTTCAAATATCTCATTACTTCTGCCTTAAATCGGTTCGAACTGGGATCTGTTGACAAAGGAATCAGAACAGTCCTCGGCTGATTGTTCACTGTGGATTTACCGTAAACGCCATCTCTATTGCGGTCGTTATGTCTCCGCCCCTTTCTGACGTCGATAACTGATGCTCGACCATGTCAACATGGTAAAAATCATCCATGAGAATTAGGTGACCTACATATCTTATGATTTTCTGCCATATCTTATATAAACTGACATTCACTCAAAGGTCTCGAAAAACGAAGCCATATTCTTCCCCTGATATGGTGCACTATTTAAATAAAAACGACATCATCAGCTTGCTGGTTGCACGTCCCCCGCTCAAATATGTACGGAATGTTATTGTTCGCCGTTCTTATAAAGCTTGAGTAAAAATTGTACAGATCATTGTTTTAGCAACTACTGAATCTCTGGCTCATAGCTGGTGGATCGGAGGACTAAACTACACCGTAGATACTAAGTCCAAAGTACCATCAACCCGACGATTCGTCGTAATTTTACACTAAAAGTGTATGGCAGTTATGGGTCCAATGTCCGTGCTATTATCCGTTTGCCCTTCTCAAACAAAGAAGCACGCGCTATACGCGATAAACATATCAAAGGCACTGGTTCGGATGTGACTGTAGAAATTAAAGTCCCAAAGTTAATAAATAATAAATGATTTTATGATATTGACGAATGATTCTTGTCTTGTGATAAGTAGTTATGGATTGCGCAGCCACATGTCATTGTAAACATTCATTACCAATCGCCTTCACACAGCATATAAGTGTATCCAAGTATTCGTCGCTACCACTCCCATGGAACAACACATGTATATATCACATGAATAGGTATTATGCATAGTTACAGCTCCAAAGTAGCACGTCCCCTAGTTGAAGGAAATTCAAAGATTAAGCCGTTCATTTTTTACTCCTCCCTCTCGTACCATCTTTTGTAAAATATACACGTAATTGGGGCGCAAAATGAATGTGTGCTCAGCCACATGTCGCTATCATGTTGGTGCTGATCCTTGTTTTTAGAAGCCTATATTCTCCTAAATGTCACGTAGGCATTTCCATTTCCCACAATCCATCCAAGACCCCCATCGGTGCACGCCCTTAACCGCTGCAAAACTGTCTCCCAACTCCGCAGAACGACGTTTTTTAACGTCTGCCCGACGCTCCCCAGTCTCCACGCCGACCGAGAATTGATTGTTGCTGTCTTCGAGACGATCGTCGGCCGAAAAATCACTTTTTTGCGACTCTCGACCACTCATTCGGCGCAGCGTCACGTGTCTTCACCGTTCTCATCGAATTACCGTTCACATGCATGAATTACCGTACCACGTCAGTTTGTTGTGGCACTGCAGACATCCTACTGCCCGGAAACGGCTCGTTCTCGGCCCTACCTTGCTTGCATTCCGTGGCAGGACTGTGCACACGATAATACGGGCACAAAGACAGCACACTTCCTGTCTGTGCTTTGCACACGGAGCACATGTCGTGATAGTGCGCTGAATGCGCCTTGGACGCAGACTCCCAGAAGCGCGTAAGGGATATTTTTAGGAGTGGAAAGACCGATGGAGAGTTAAAATAAGAATACATTTTGATCGACAACATTTTTATGATTCATCGGGAGCAAGGAACAATTCTGTGTTCATGAGAGAACAGCGTCTATTTTCAGCGAACATGTTGTCCTCCGAGGAAACACAACATTGATATCTGCAAAAAATTAACATATGGGATTCAAAGCAGTGTTCTAGCAAACGTGAGAAATGAAACGTGGAGGAATTAAATTTTGTGCAGGGTCAGGTTGCGATTCCCTACGACTCTTATCAGCATCGAGTACTGGGTGAAATTCGGGCACCTTATCCTATCACCTTTCAGCGTAAAAATGATACCATCATACGTTAGTTTCTGATCGACCAATCAAATTTTGCCATTGGCGTGTAGTTCACGCCATGAGACTTTATTTCTCCAAGAAAGCAGATAAAACACACATTCTTTATTCGGAGATATTTAAAGAATTCATGTAAATTCATGTACATAAATAATGTGTGTTGTTCGGATCGATCACAAGAGACTTCACGTGAATGGGGATTTTTATGACGACACGATCACGATCACAATGTGACACAATCAGCAGTTCATTGTGGTCTGTAAGGTTCTTCCGGGTGCGTACATGACCCTTTCACTTTTGTCATACAATCTTTCACGTCTGCCAACCAGGATCTAACAGTGTGACAAGGAATATTTCAGATTCAGAAGTACCATTACACGGTGTCGTCATTTGATTCTCATGTGATAAACATATGAACAAATGTGGCTAGTCTGTATGGTAAAAAAGTTACTAAAAGGTTTAATCTAAGAGAAGCTCAGCGTAATTCCGTTCCGCAAATAGAAGCGCATCCAACATAGATGGCCCCACGGCCGGAAGAAGTTAGTGAAGCAGGAGTACGTGATTTTTCCCATCAGAACGTCATGTGCAAGAAGTGAATCAAGAATTAAAGTCCAACTGATTAAATGCAACCCTCATTAAACTATAACTGCACCTGCAGCATCGGCATCCGGTCATGCGGAATGAAACGGAGCAGGGTGTAGCATTTTCACTAGGAGAGTTGTTCTCTGTCCTGAAATGTGCCCTGCTTAAGTGTGCCCTCTGTCAATGATGAAAGGCCAAATGATAAAGTCTACGCTAAAAGGTTCGACTTGTACCTGTGTGGCTTGATCGTAAAGCAGTCAGAAATAACCTTTTACTCTTGTGTAGCGTACTAGCTGATTACACTCATTCTCTAGTGCAGCTCCTAACGTTCCGCATTGAAGTACATATTTAATGACGTATGAAATCTTTGCGACGTTTTGTTTCCTGGGCTCTTCTTAGGTTCTTAGGATCTTCTTGCTCTGTCTCTCTCTCTAATCAAGACGCGATTTTTCACCAACATGACACACACAAGTGATAGAATCTACGGAAACAACCGGAGGAAATTTCCCTTGGTCTATATTTCATGCAAATTGCAATACTTCCATATTTCTCGTTTAGCAGCGACACATGACTGGCAAAACAGCGATATTTTTGTTCTTTCTTAACATTTCTTCAAACTAGATTCTCAACTGATCGATGAGTCAGGGGCAGCACAAGTTCCAACAAGACAAAATGAATGTGGGTCCACCACAACGACAAAGAAAAGGCAATGGCAGCGCCAGAGATCACTAAATCAAAAGTCCCATATCAGCCCGCAACCGCAGAATCAAGGAACCAAGACCCTGTGTAGCTGGTCTTTCCCACGCAGTGCGCTTATCACCAACTAGCGCGCAAGCAGTTGCGACACGTAGCCGCTGTTAGTAGTAGCGAAACAACCAGCGTTTTCCTAACGGCCATTGTGAGTGTTGTTTGTCTCCCGAGGACAACTCGCTTCGCTACGTTCAACGGCGGGTCGTCCACTACGACTTCCGGTTTTAAAAAAGGTCAACCACTCTTTATCGCTATCACGATGTGTCTCGTGATAGTAGATGATAGCATTGCAGAGAACGAGAGTCTAAAGGTCCTAGAAGACCAGTTCTAAATCATAGTTTCCGATGCACTGTAAGGACACGACTCTCTGTCAATATTTATTATTATAAATATCTTTATATATATACATGTTATTGCTGGAGAATGAGAACTATTTACAGCGCGTGGCAAGGTTCCAGCACATGTTGCGGAACTCACTTGTCGCACCAGTAGCGCTTCTCTTCCGTCAGTCAACTACGTAGTTCGTTTGTAAGTATGTACAAGGCAATAGGAATTGATTGGTGAAGAAGACTGGGGGAGAGAACACTGTGAAACTGAGAGGCAGACCCGTTGTTTACAGCTCTACGCGAAAAGACGTGCGCGAAGAATCAGCTAAGGGAGTGTATGTACAAAGTGAGTTGGAAAGGAGGATGTGTCTACAGGCCCATCTGCTTGCAGAGCGATGAAGACAACCTTCCCAGAGGGGATTCGATGAAGCAGTAGAAGACTAGTGCTGCGCCGAAACTCAGACCGGCAACCAAAGGTACAACCGCCATAAGCTCGTAGGGGCCAGTAGCCTCTTGCAGGAACGTGGAGAAGTTGAACAGATAGACGATGGGCATGTGGAGGAGGTAGGCGTTGAAAGTGAGCTTCGCCAAAGCGGACCAATAGACACTCAGATTGAAGCTGAAATGTTATGAATAAGATTCAAATACTGCAAGGATAGGGACTTACATTTGAGGTTGGTAGTTGAGCGCGGCGATCCAAACGCAGATAGCGGCGGCGAAAACAGTGCGGAACCACGCGGTGTATACGGTATTGTAGAGGGTGTTGCCTTGCTCGGGATACCAGTACTCGGGGAGGATCGCGTAGATTACGGTAACGGCGACGGCGAGCGACGCGAGCGACACGCGACGCGCGGTCTTCTCGGAGATGGAAAAGTTGACGTTGCGGATGAGATGACCAAGAAGGATGCCCAGGATGAAAGGTCCGCACTTGGTGTAGGGACGCGCATAAGTCTCCCAGACGCCGCCGTAGGTTTGCTCGAGAAGTTCTTGTGTCTGGTTCGGGTAGGAGATGAACGGTATATCGACGTCGGAGTTGTTGCAGAATCCGTAGACCTGGCAGTAGACGGCGCGAAGAGCGGCAGATGCGGTGATCATGAGGATGGCAGAGAGGATGGCGATGCGTGGGCGCTTGTACAGGAGGTGCATCAGGATGGGAGCAGCAATGTAGAGTTGCATGTCCAGACCGAGGTACCAGAGGTAGCCCATGCAGGTGGGAGTGGACTGCCAGTTGCCGAGGAAGGTAAGGTGCGAGACGATTCCGGAGACGCCGCACGTGGAGATCATCGTTTCGTGATATCTGAATGGACGCCGTCAAAAACCGGTCGGTTGGGGCTACGGTACTCACCTCGGGAGAAGGTTCTTAACAATGGGTCCGGCGGCGATGAAAATGAACGCGGCCACCGAAGGGAAGAGACGGAACACCCGGCGCACGATAAACGAAGTGTAGTGGCGGGAGAAGCTCTGGTCGGCATCGCGCCTCCAAGAGCAGTAGGCGAGCAGGCCGGAAAGGACGAGGAAGATCTCGACGCCGAGGGCGGAGTTGCCTAGGAGTGCTCCGAAGACGGGGTGGTTGTGAACGGCGTCCTGTAATCATGATATTAGAATGTTTCAGTCACCGGGTAATTAAGTGGAAACTTTGGGGTAAACAAAAGGCAGGTTTTTGCCAAACGGGAAATGAATGAAAACAAACCTTGAAGAATTTCGCCGAATCTGACCGCTCCAGGATGTCGATCCTGCCCTCGCTTCCAGTGTGGTTGATCATGACCCAGACGATGGCGACTACCCGGAAAACATCTAGCACGTTCAGCTTGGACGCCCTGGAGGTGGTCAACTCTTTCCACGAGTGGTTGAGCGAGAAGATGCTCATCCACTGGTTCTTAGGCATGTAGGTGGCAAAGACAACGGTGATGAACCAGGCCATGAGCAAGGTGACGGAGGCCTCAGTTCCGGTGGGCCACAAATCCCAGAGAGCGGTCTCGTTATAGGGCATCGAGTCAGCACCGCTGACGGAGTCGGTAACATAGAAGTTGGTGAGATGAATGTGTTCTTGAATATGTCCAGTCGACATGATCAGGACTGAAACGGTAACAAGCGATGAGCACATTGTTCCCATTGCGGTAGAGGTGCGGAACGCGAAGCGCTGGAGCGAATGAAGAGCGACCCGAGGGAGATATCATCGTCATCGGAGGGGAGTGCAGAGGGCGGAGAGTACTGTAGGTCGGTGTGGCAAGGGCAGCGCAGCGGTTTTGCTGTTGCTGCTGCTGCTGCCTGCAACTCCGCGCTGTCAGCGACGAATGGTTGGTAGGCGGTCTTCCGGCGACGAATTTATAACAGAAAAGGGGTTGGCTCTCATAGTTTGTGCATCGACAAACACCAAAGCACAGTGGCGTTAGACTTGGCGGTCTGCACGTAGGCACGAAGAAAAAGTGACGCGGCAAAACAACGCAACCACTCAAAACAGCGCCGGTGGCGCTGTTCTCGCACAACCTTCCTCCCGCGCACCACGAGGTGTCCTTAGATCGGAATTGTTATCTGAATTGGAAGACGACACAGTCCACGAACAGGATCACCAACAACGTCCCGCCGTCGGTGAAATATAGATCGATTGGCCAGAAATAAACGGTCCGGAGCGATAAAAAGTGATTTGAAAACGTGTACAAAGGGCGATGGATCGAGGACCGCGCGGGCGGATGTGGTTCCACTTTCGCACATCCTGACTCATGCCTGTAGCCAAAAACAAAACGTTTGTTGTGCGCGACGTGTCTACGTGCGAATCTGCAAATAATTTGCGTGTGTTCGGACGCTGATTTACTGATCTCCGTGAGCACAAAATGATGTGTGCGCGCGGAAAGCCGTTCTAGTTTGTGTCACCGCCACATGGCCCTTCACCCGTCAACTTTGTTCATGTTTCCTACGGTAATGTAACATTGCCTGAGGGGAGCGAAAGGAGAGCAGGTCGCCGTTGTCTAGTCGTCACTGTGGAGAACGCACTCTATAGATGCCGGTGACGTTGCAGTGCTCCCAAGGTGATCTTCGATTTTGCGTCAATCGTCTGAATCGTCTGACGCCATCGTTTGCCCTAATTTTTATTAGAATTTGCACGTACGCGCCCTTGGTTCCGCCTCCCACTTGGTCCAAAAGCTGCACAAGTAACTTTTTACAACTATTCATCACGTGACCACCGAGGACAGTGTTCTACGTCCACTGTTGCTTCCGGGTTTCGGGTTCCAAACTTGTCTGCCTACCCTGCAGTTTGACATGCTAGGATAGGTTTTCTACCACTGGTACCACTAGTGGGTACCAAATTACATGCGTAGAACATGCCATAAAAGCGGAGATCAGCTTCAATGTGTGTGGTACAAGGACGATGAGCGCCTTCTTGCCCGGCGACTGGAAGACCATTTCCCGACGTGTGATCAGTCACTGCAGCACGACGATTTCCGCTGCCGATCGCTCAGCCACCGATCGCTTTTTCCCATTCCTCTTCCGCTGTTTCTACCATTCTTCCCTTTTCCCGCGGTGCTAGATAGATACTGTCCTGCCAAGTGATCTCTCGTTTAGTCGCGCACCGTACCAAGAAATGATAAGGAACAACCGTTTCTAAACTATATGTCCGTAACAGCACGTGTTTATTTGCAAAGAAAAATAAGAATGCACAATGTGAATTAGTGACCAAAGTATAGTGTAGCTGAACGAACGGTCCGTTAGAAGGCATTTTTCACATAGTTTTCTACTACCGCCACTTCATATACTGTATTCTGAATAGAATACTTTATTGCCCTAATGAAAAGTTGTTATTTGCCTGAGTAAATTGGCGGTAACTTTAGAAAAAGCTTACACCAGAATACCGTAATCATATGTGACACGACAGACGAGTCGGAGAGGTTGTGACACATTCGGTCAACGTCGAACGAAATGTAGGAAGCAGACGACGCCGCTTCGAGTGATCTTTCATCACTGGTTTACTACAAAGTCAGACAGCGTGGCGTTAAACCCGAGTAGTGTGGCGTTTGAAGGGTATGGAAAATTTCGTTCGTGTCTTGCCACGCACACGAAGAGAAACTAGAGTACATATTATCAAGGTCACGTAAGCTGAACATCACTTTACCGAACGTTGCGGTACCAATGTCTGTCATTAAGAAGCAACGTGGTCAACTTTTTTTAATGTAACCTTTCAGCGAATCGTGCTGAATCAGATCAGTGTGCTCCTTATGAGGTCCGATGTGGAAGATGGACAAAAACAAGGAAAATTCATGTGGAAATCGTAAATTTGGAAATAACGCATCGAGTTCAGAGGGCGTGACTTCACAAAGAAATAAATCGTTTTCGCCAAAAAAGAACAGATAAGGAACACACATGTGTTGTTTTATGTTTCCTTTATTCTGTTTCCCTTGTTCCGAGCGTACTTTACTCAGTTTCGACTTTTTAAATTGTTCCTTTTGACACGTGCCTGTGTGTAACGTCAACGGTTGCACGTTTCTCACCATCTGCGTAAAAACAGAGACCTGTTACGGCCAGTCATTTACACCGAGCCAATTTACCGTATTGTTGTCCAATCTATACATAGAGGAAAAACTTTCCAAAAAGAAACGTTAAGCAGGATAATTAGACAGCGAACATCATTAAAGCGAATATTACAAGTGAATCATATAAAACAATTTCTCTGAAAAAGTAGATCGGATGTTAGTGGTTGGCACAAAAATGATGGATCGAAATCACGTAATTGTCCGTATATCAGCAAATATTGTTGCGACTACAGTAATCCTGCGACTTTTAAGTTCTTTCGACCGCTGATGACAATTGACACATCTTGATGACCATCAACATGAAGATAAATGGTAACATTCCGAGCAATTTTATGTGGGCGATGTTGCATTGTGTGCGGCCGAATGTCCTAAAGTTGTGACAACATGTGACGCTAAATCTAGGAGGACCGAGGACGGCCACAAAATCTGAAGTGTTTGCTCAGACATTAAAAAAGTTATTCTGGAAGCACGATCAACAAACGTCGCCATCACGTGGCTGTCAGGAAGTGCCCGATCAACATTTTTATGTTTACAGCGCACTGGAAGTGCCGGAAGATCGCTGAGAGTCCATCGACGAATGCGACAGGCAGCTGTCGCAGCGTTCACACTTGATAGAAAGGTCCTCTCTTAAACTGGGTTTAATCATACGCTTATTTGCCTAGTCATGCAAAAAAATCGAAAGAATGAAATGTTTACAACATCAGTATTTGCGAAAACTCTGATACCAGAGTTTTCTAGAATATCAAATGTTAATCTCATAGTTCTGATGATTTTTGTGCCTATATTTTGCTCTTTGGTCATACGGTAGTTGCATCTACTGCGTAGTTCTGTTACTTTCCGTGATCATTATGGTGTAGATTGCCGGGTTCATGCATGCACACAGTATTATACGTTTAATAATTTTAAATCGGCAAATATTTAAAGAATATCTTTAGGATACATGTCCTTGTGAAGTGCATATGTACTCATTTCGAGAAGGTCCGCTAATTCCGCCAATTGAAATACAAGTATTCTACAAAATCCATGTGAATTTTTTGCAGGCTTACTTTGGAATCCTCATGTGACGTCTACTTAAAGCGCGGCTTCTTTGCAAAAGCCGAACTCCCCAGAAATTTTCCGCGATTTTGTCGGATGTGAGCTGTCTCTTAAATGTTTTTACGTGACAAAGCTACCATTGAACTTTTCACTTTCAACATTCGCCCAACGCATCCCCCACCGGTGACGTTGGTTGACCGATCAGAAATTATCAGCTTTCCATCTGCGCACGCGAAGCCTTCGGGGTTCGGTATTCTGACTCAGGATGGACTCGCGCAAAATTGTTTGCTTGTTTTTCGCTAGGAACATGTGACGATAACGGGCTTTTCAACAAATGCCCGCGTTCGCAAAAAGTTGTGGTGCTAGCGAAAACTCCAAACTCTGGTGCTAATGCAGCGAAATTTCGCTGAATCACAAGAGTTCTTTCCGCAGGACGTGACTTATAGGTGGTTTTGTGGTTTGATTCAGAACTTTGCTCCGGCCACAGGAGTATGAATCAGAGCGTGAATCAAACAACCATCGTAGACAACGTGCAAAACTAGAATTTGCCGGGACAGTGGATTAAAACAATTACAAACTGACCCCTAATCCATTGCAAGCTAGATGAAATATGCATAACTGATACATACATACATGACCGTGGTGTCAATGGTAATAATTGAGCGCTTTGTAATTGAATAAATTTCTGAATTATTGCGTTAAGCATTAAATAAAATCAAAAGCATCAAGATTCAATGTTGTATCCCTTCAGCTTCTTACACACAAGGGAAGAAAAAAGTCTAGATTTTAAAATGGAAAATGTACGAGAAAAACACAACATGTTCATCCGTAAGCATCAATCAATCGAAATTTAAAATGGATACTTTATTCCAACGATACTTTCTGGATTCTACAAGGAAAATCGACCAACTCTCGGAAATATTTCAATTTTCGGCGCGTTCCTTTTTCGACGTAAATTTGTGCGCCATCTGTTCGAGCACGTTTTCGTCAAACTTTTGACCGCACCAGTGACAGCTGCCATACCCGGTTTAGTTTAAAATCCGCTTCCGATTCGTTTTCTGCACGCAGCGTGACGGTAAAAATAGAAATTGAAGCGAAATTGCAGAGATCTTCAATGTTACACCCGCACGGCTGTGTTTGATACGTTGGATTTGCGATTATTTTCTGGAGTATGGTCTAATTTTAGGGTCACACCATCTTGACAGCCGCTGGCCAAGACAAACTTCAATGAACGCTCAAGTTTGGCCCTTTGCAACAATTGTCGGGCACAATCAGTCACTGATTCAAAGATCAAACGATACATAAAATGTGAAGGGGGAAGGGGACAGTTGTGGTGCGACAGTCGTCCAACGCTTTACAACGGCAATTTTTTTCCTTGTGGACTTTCGTAACTAAATTTAGAAAGGAGCGATCACAACCAGCCACACAAATCCTTGTTTGTGCTGCACAAGATCTACAGTCCGCCAAGCTCTACTTTCATATATCGTAGATTATTGTCACACACAACACATGAATGCGCAAAATATATGACCCGTTTACGTTATTTATATTGTAACCTTCTAAATTGCTTGGTAATGATTAGTCCGATTTATCAACTTAATCAATTCTTGTTTCAAATGTGCCTATACACGGTCTTGATCGTAGACGTTGTCGTGAGTGTTCCGCTCTGATGCTTGTAGAACAGCAAAAAAGTACTAACAGTTGCGCTATCGTCCAAACTCCATCGTCTAATGACTGAAAGATACCTTTTTGCGCCCGTTCAAGCCACCGACGGCGACCTTTCCGGTTTGGGTCAGCAATGAACGTAAGAGTTACAAACTACTGTCTAACTGTCTGTCGGAATCAAACGAAATAGCAGACAGCCATTCGTCGTTATACTGTTGTTTGCTTTTCAATCTGAACCCAAGACCTGTCTGTACTTTGACTCCAGCACAACAGTCATTGATCTTCGTGAAATCAAAACACTCCTCACGATTCGTCACTTTTAAAGGCGTTCGTTTCCGACGTCCTCTCGCGCACGTCCCGCACCGATCTCTGATTTTTGCCCAAATTCACGCCTGCCGTCAGCACAGATAGAAAATGACGCAAGCGGTGTTTTTGGATCAGCGTTGTGGGAATGAGACGAACGGTAGCGACGAGCGGGCGGCACGATCACGCGCAGAATCCGCTTCTACGTGACATCGAATCCGTCGGTTCCATCGGTCCTCATGTGGGCGCAGACGCTTGGCAGCAATTAACTTGGCGCACGCGCGTTCCAACTGAGACCGCCAAAAGATGACATCACTTTGTTCGCTGTGCGTGTAGCCTGTACTGTAGCTTCGCCACAGAAAGCAGAGTTATGGTGGCGCTTAATCGCCGGTGACACCATCCACGAACTAATCGAATAAACCCACTTCCGACCATCGTCCGTGCACGTCGCCCAGCTTCTCTGCGAACCGCGTTTGCAGGAAAATCGTGCAAAAAATCGCGTCCAAAACCCACATCGCTTCATTCTACGAAGAATCCTACGTGCCGATGGCCACAACGCGATAAGTGGTAAACAAACTGTCATGTGCGTTTCGGGTGTAAGTTCCACTGGAAACTACAGGCGACAAGACGGCCGCCCACAATCCGACCTCACAAACTACTATGCTACTCGTACTGTGAGCACGTTGAAGGCCAGTGAAACGCATGTGCTCAGTGGCGATGCCGGAGATCGTGAACGTGATTTTGCAGAAAATTAACGGAGGAGGACAAGTTGAAAGGGTCAGGGCGCAAAGACGCGCGTGACGTAGCTGGACGGTGAACTTCAGTGGTAACGCATTCTTTCCTAGGTTGGGGGACTTTTTCCATGTTTCCTATCACTGTACCACGTTTGTTTGCTTCGTGGGGCTTTGCTCCGACACATATGCTCTCGCACAGACTCACTTCTTGAACTGGCTCAGAACGCTGATTCAAGTTGTCAAACAATACAAATGATTTCTAGTACATGGCCGGTTCTGTATGATTTTTATTAAAAAAACAGGTTTGCTTTGAAACTTTGACAGAACAGAAACTTTTAAATTGCATATAATAATAAAAAGTATCACAAAAAGCAAAAACCTATCGGTAAGTTACAGCCGGACACCAATGATATCATGGGTTTCCCGGTCTTGCTCTTTCCTGAACATCTTATGTTAGGAGACAAAGTATTTTTAGGAAAAAAAGTTACAAAAGGATCGTTGGACGAACTATCATTTGAAAAATGCCGGTCCTCATTTACTGAGGGTCCTCGGTTGGTTCCTGGGACCAACCCAGGACCCGTACCCGAACTGGAAACTAGTATGGTAACCCTGAGTAACTCCAGGACTTTCCAGGACAGTCCTAAGTCCGAAGCTGTCCACCTTCTCATAGGAAGAAAGCTCTTGTAGATCTCTGAATGCGGCTACAATTCAAGCTAAAGCCGCCAAGAGAAGACAGTTTTCTCTACTTTGTGGTAACCGGATGAAGAAACCCACATGACGAGCAAAAGCATTATTCGTCGACGGAAACTGGTCACCAGTGCAACTTCCTCTTCCAGAAGGTGCTAAAATATTGTAAATATTGTAAGCGTGCGATAAAATGATTTAGGAAATCCATAAGAAACCTGGTCAGTCCCGTAATTTGAAAATAAATACCGTCGGACATGTCCCGTCGGCCGTCCGCATCACTGCATTTTTAACCCAGGCAACACTGCTGATTTCTATGTATATTTGCTGTTTTTGAGTGTTTTTAGCACCTTGTTGTTCAGCAGATCGTTAAGCGTCTCTTTTTCTTAAAATTGAATTGCTAAAAATTGGAAAACGTTAGTAGATCTGAACTCCGTTCAGAGCCCAAAAGCGGTATTTTCTTGCAAATGTCCCTTAAATTTAAATTATAGTTTTACAAAGTTCGGGAAAACTTGATGCTGCAAAATCCATGCAACTGAAGCAATTTTGTGCATTTACTTTTTTAGTTTTACTTGAATCCAAAAGAGTGTCTGAAAAACCGATGCCCAACACAAAAACCGACCACTTCTGGGCTGCGAAATCCACGTTTTGTTGGGTATCCGACAACATACCCGAATCCGACCTATCCCAGTTTAAAATCCTAGTCTCTTATAACACCAACAACCAGACCTTGTTTAGTTGGAGTGAAAGTGGCTCTACTTCATGAAATTTCTCTCACTCTATGTGAAAGCTAAAAATGTTGCAATGTCAACTTTTTTTTATAATCTACTCATATTTTTTTATACTGAGTGAGCCTACGTTACTGTGTACCCTATTCATAAGTGTATAATAATTGTGATCATTGATCCGCTGTGACAGACAATCGGAGATCGATATTTCATAATGAACGTCCTTGAATTATCGAAAGCATACAGTTGATCTTTTGATCTGCTACTACTTCAAGAGGTTCCTTTTATTTGTTTACGTATTCAACACGCCGCATGCCCTTGAAAACGAATGGTTGTGGTTATTTTTGAAGTAGTCTTCCTAAATCGACCTGCGCAAGTGGCTGCTCTCCCTCTATTCTTACTAGTTTGCAAATCATCTGTGAATTCCTTGTTGAATTTGGCAAAGGATGTGTTATCGTTGTTAGTTGCTTAGATCTGCACAGATTTTTTATTGCTATTTCGTCACGTATTCCAATGCACAGATTTTTACATCTTGAAGAATACATCTTCTTCTCTTCAATTGTGACAGACAGCCTGTTTAGTCCTTTTTAAAAGTCCTTTAGCGAACGCCGAAATATTTTGTGTTGAACAAAATATACCATGCCACTTTAGTCCGCAATCGCTGCTACCATCTCAAATGACGCTCCCAAGCTCGCCGCAATTTAGTTTATTCCGTATTTAACCCTTCTTTTCAACTTTCGTCTCTCGTGATCTGGGACAAAATCATTTTGATATTGGTTGTACTACAAAGCGATCTCCCGGTGGCAAAATCAGCTCGGTCTTGGAGACTCATACCACCTTATCGCAGTGCACATTATTCTTCCGTCTTTATTTGCAGTTGGACTATCTTTAAGCCTTTTTTCGAGCAAGTGTGTTATGTCAGAAATTTTCTAACCATGAGAACGCAGCAATGCACTCATGTTTTCCATTATCATAATTTTCTCACATTGAATAAAACTGTTGTTCCCTTTCAATAATCAAAATTCATTGATGTGGGAAGGTGTGTGGGAAAGTCAATCACCCACCAGCAAACAACCGGTACGCGTCCTTGATCGCTCAATCTGACAACCACTACGGCGTAGTTTGGTGTTTTGTTCTTGAAATGACAGCTCATCTACTACAGTCAATGTTGGCGTTTGAAATTCTGACTACTTTGCCAAATGCGATAAACTAACGCAATACAAACAACAATTACATATGTTTAATTTTTAGCGCATTTAATGCTCAGAAACACGATTTTTTCGAGGAAATTAAAATTTTATATTTCCAGAATCGAAACGGTGTAACGATGACAGATCTACCTTCCATTTTGGCAGTTCGCCGAATGAATAAAATCGCGCCACCTTTTCAACACAAAATGAACACGATGTCACGGTCACCGACTGTCGCGCTAGAATAGTACGCTAAAAGGCTTCCGTGAAATGAAAATTATTAATAACTTAACCTTGCACGGCCGGGACAACCATCACAGATCTTTCAGTCGTGGTTGCAACCTCCGGACTGTCAGGAAATTATGTACCCCATCCCGATCTTGATGACAATGCTTCGAAAATCCCGTCTGCAAATCCCGTTCCGAATCTCTCACCGATTTTGAGATCCCGACGCGATTCCAATTACGTAAATTAGCCGAAAAGCGTGCTTTTACTACAACAAATGAATACGCAGGAATTTTTTCCCGTTAATTGTATCCCGATTTGTAAAGTGATATTTGGGCAAAACGTTTTGTATCATGTCCTAGGACTTGCTAGGAATATATCTCGTAATTTTCGCATGTCTTGACAGTCTTTTATATACCTTTTTCTGCCTTAGGCGTCAATATCACACCGTAAAACGTTAAGGGGACGCATCTTGATTGCTTCCCAAATCAGTAAACACAGAGCACACTTCTTGTGCACACGGAGACGACACGCTTTCGGTTACCCAGGCGGCCCTCCTCTTCTCTCTCTTGTTCTGCGTCGACACTGCCGCCGCAGCGAAATAGACTGTAGTGTATCTGGTGAACTCTGCTTGATGCGCTCGCTTTATTTTTTAGACGTAGAAGGCGATTTTGGCTCAGTCAGTCGCTTCACCGCCCTCCGCTGTGTACGGCAGCTGCCAGTGGCGAGGGCAGCGGGCGGATCCTGAGCTCATGATTGCTGATGATGATGATTTGTTGCCGGCAAATACGCGACAGGTTTGTCTCGGCGAGTGCTAACATGGTGATGTCTCGTGTGCGGGCACTCCACTTTGCAACTTCAACACGCTGACCACGAATGATGTTGCTGTCCGCGATTCGATGTTTACTAACAGTTTTTGCGCGAAATTCGGAAGTTTGTTCGTAGATCTGTAAACGTTGTTTACGGGAACGTGTTTTCCGCTGTCGCCTGTTTATCTATTTGGGCAATCGTCTGTTCTTCGTCAACCTAAAAACCCGCTTTTTCAGATTCTTTCCTCTCAGTTTGCTTCTCAAACGAGCGATGGCGTTCCACGACGTAAGTCTGTCATTTTGTGGCACGTATGCGTCAACGTGCCCGTTTAGATTATTTCTGCCCAACGTGACTACTTTAACACCGGTGAAACGAAGAAGATCGAGACGAGGAAGGAACTGCTTCGCACATTGAAGAAGGCCATTCAGGAGAATGAAGAGTTGCTCTGCGACGGCGTCTACAATGACCTTAAAAGGGTTAGTATGATTGCAAATACTAAATTATGATCTTGAACAATTTTGAACGTCCATTGCTCATCTATTCCACTTTTAAGAAAAGCAAGGTCTCTTCGTAAACGATACAGTGTTACGGTGTCAGAGTGTGCCTCACAACTTAAGTTGCGCACTACTGTAATCGCCTTGAGAAATGACCTTGAAAATTTCGTGCTATCTCACGAAACTAAACAACATTTAGTATGGATATAATTATACGATTATGGTGACACTTATTTCAGAAACAAAAAGTTACCTACAATCTGGAAGTATCCAGTGCTCTCGCTGAAATCGACTATATGATCGATAATGTCGCTGAGTGGGCTGCTCCACATTACGTAGAGAAGACATTCCTCACAGCTCTGGACACGCCGATGATCGTCAAGGACCCGAAGGGAGTGGTCCTGATAGTTTCACCATGGAACTACCCTGTAAGCATGGTCCTTCTCCCCATGATTAACATTTTGGCTGCTGGTATGAAAAAACTATGTGACTTAGACTCATTGTCGGTTTAGGAAATTGCGTTGTCATCAAACCTTCGGAAATGGCTCCTCACACAGCCGATGCTTTCGATGTTTTGTTTGGAAAGTACTTCGATAAGGTTCGTATTTGTGAGCACATTCATTAAAATAATTTTCTTTATAAATTTAGAAGGTCGTGGCCGTAGTGAAGGGCGGCATCCCTGAAACCACAGATCTGCTGACTGAACGCTTCGACCACATCATTTATACCGGATGTCCTCCCGTGGCCAAGATCATCATGACCGCAGCTGCAAAGCATTTGACTCCAGTCACTCTAGAGCTGGGAGGAAAGTGTCCCGTCGTGATCGAAGACGACGCCGATATAGAAACGAGCGCTAAGCGAGTCGCTTGGGGAAAATGGCTGAACTGTGGGCAGACCTGCTTGGCTCCTGATTATGTTCTTGTATCGAAGGCCACCAAGGATCGTTTTGTGGATGCACTCCGCCAGACTCTTTCGGACTTCTATGGCAACGACATTCGCAACAGCCCCGACTACAGTAGGATCATCAATCAACGTCACTTTGAGTAAGTACATATAAGATTCCGTTATTCTATGTGTCTTTTACTATGTACCAAACTTTTCTTATTATCGTAAAATGTTTAGTCGCCTCAACAACCTGCTGGAGAAGTCGACTTCCCCTATTCTGTTCAAAGGAGGTGATTGCGACCGTGACGATAATTTCATTGCTCCTGTCATCTTGGACGCATCGCGCGACGACGTTTTCATGCATGACGAAATCTTCGGCCCCGTCCTTCCCATTATCACCACAGAGAATCTGGCCGACTCGATCGCCTTTATTAATGAGGGAGAGAAGCCCCTTGCGGCTTACATCTTCACCCGCTCGGAGGCAAAGCTTGAGCGCTTCTATAAGGAAACCTCTAGTGGAGCCATTACTGTCAATGACGTAATCATGCATATTACTGGTATGAAACTATACTTCCTCTTGTTCTTGAATCTATTTTTTCAGTCGACACTCTGCCCTTCGGAGGAGTCGGTAACAGCGGAATGGGACGCTATCGCGGAAAGTTTGGATTCGACACTTTCACCCATGAGAAGGCCGTTCTCAAACGAGGATTTTTCGGCGAAGCTTTACTTGCGTAAGCCATAGTTGTGTTACTTGAATTCCACATGCCGTTTCAGTTCTCGGTACCCTCCCTTGAGCGACTCCAAGTACAACCAACTCAAATCACTCACTTCCTCTCGACGTGGCTTCCCGAAGTTCCTGAAGAATTATCTGCCCTCTTTGCCTCTTGTCTTTATCGGCATTGTTCTCGGCATGGTCCTTCAACGTTATGGCCTCCGCTAAATATGGCCTATTTATCGAAAACTCTCTAGTCTATTTTTAAGTGATTATCTTCCTTAAACTCTTGTATATACAGAGCTATAATAAACATAACAATAAAAAAACTGCTGGAATTCCGATTATATGTACTGTACACATTTATTACTCGTTCGATTAGTGGCGCAAATTGTCGACCGCTAACAACGTCTAACTGCTATGTAGAAGAGAATGTGGATATATGTACACTACTATAATATAATATACTACAAATGCATCTTACACAGGTGAGAATCTCACTTTTATGCAGACCGTTGGACCTCTATGCAGACCTCTATGTAGACCGTCCTACCGTTGGAGAGCAGAGATGTCGATTCTACTGACATAGACTATTGAATTTTAGCAATTAAATGATAATTCATTTAGAGCCACAGACAGCCGCAGCAGAACGACCCCAACCTTAGAGCCAAAGCGTAACGTAGTCCGTGCGGCCACAACTAGACACAATTTTTAAATAATGTGACATTCCATATGAATGAATGGTACATGAAGTGTGAAATCTAAAAAAGTCCTCATTCGCCCACGCACCTGTTTCAGAAGAAGAGTACTGTGGAGTAGTATAAAACAAACTCGCCAAAACAAACCCTATTTCATGGCGGTCCCTGAGTTGAGTCGGTTGATGCTGTCATTTCTGGATTTCCGGGGCATCCCACTAACGGTGCTTCATCGGTGGTATATTACACAGTTATAACAATCTAGTTGCACATTGATCGATCGAATTTACAAAGCGACTGGAACAGTTCGACCTCCTGTTTACCTCACCATGTGGTTGGCTGAACGGCGATCGAAGTGAGTAACGAACCCAACCAACAGGGGCACCGCATGCCTAAAACAGGATGCGCGAGCAGCAACGGCATAAAGGGCATTATCTCGCGCGGTGATCTAATATCAGATCTGTCAAACACAGCGGCGCGGCTTCCAGTCAGACGGTGTGCTGGTGGAAACTTTTACGTTACCCTTAAACTATTCATTTAAGTGGTTGTGCGGATATTTTATTTGTATCCTATAGCATTGGCTTTTTGAGTTCGTGCATGTCATATGACCGGTTATGCATAATTGAACCTGGTGCTCGAGTACTTTCTGCTATTCTTGAACTATCCCACTTTAGTAGATTTTTTAGCAGACGCCTAGATTTTCAGAATAGTTACGATATTCGTATGTCAGGGCAATCAAATACATGGTCTTTGAGGCAAAAGCCTTTTTTGTCCAATTGTGTATTAAAACCGAGTGCAACACGGCCGTGTGGTTCATTGGTTTTCGACGCTCGGGAAATCTTGATTTGCGATTCTTTTAAATTAAATGTTTCAAGAAATGAACATAATAATCAAAATTTGACGGTACAGAGAAATTGAAAAGAGAAGGAAAAATAATTGAGAAAAAATAATTACCCAAGTAATGAACACTGAAGCAAAATTTGTGGTTGGTCAATGAGTAATCCCGATTCGTTCGCGCTACACAATTAGGCTCCGTTATGGTGCTAGGTAAATTGCGTAATAAAACGAGTTATTCACAAAATACTCAGGGGCGATCAATTGTGCAATGTCATTGAAGAGTTACGCGCGTAGTTTTTGACAGAATGGCGACCACTGCAAAACGCCGTGAACAGTTGGAGAAACACCTGGAGCAGTTTCGCGAGATCGCCGACCAGCGGAACAAGGAACGGGTAATTAAACGTCTCTTCTTTTGAACTTACCGTGCCCCTTTCCATTAAAGATCGCTCGATGGGTCTACTATATTCCCGCAATGGTTTCCGTAACCATTCTTATCTGCCAGATCGCCAACACAATCATCTTTGCCGATTTTGCATTCGATTTCGGGAAGTTGTACCTGCTCATTGATGACTACATGCTCAAGACGGCCGAGTACAGTAACTCCAGTGGCTTCTCAGGGCCGAAGAGATATTCGATCGATACAATATACCATGAGTGGATAAACGAGATTGATCAGGTTAATTCGAAAATGGCGCGAATTCACGCAAAGTACACTTATAGTACCATGAACTCTTGTGGACGTTGTTCGTTGCCGAGGTCATCCAGCTGGTATTTCCTATGATCAACCTCTTCATTTTTGCGTGGATATTCCACGATCGCTCAAGGAAGTTCAACTCGAAGATAAAAGTTATCTACTTGGTCAGTCTTATGTGGTCGAATTTACAATGTTGGGGTTTTATGTAGTGGTCAAAAGTAGTGGTCAAAAGCTTGAATTACTGTAGATAGACTATCTATGATATCGGCGTCACTTTTCTAACGTTCCACCAGAAAGACCCGCAAGCACTGAAGAAAGGAAATAACTTACACTCTGGTAGAACGCCGGAAAAATGTATACGAAGTGGTTAAATCTGAATATAATACTTTAGCTCTGTCCTGCTCTAGCTCTCGCACTGACTGTCAGCCAGGCGTGTATGATTCACGTGAGTCTCGACGATTCCGTTTACACGATCCGCTTCCTCCTTGCAAAGTTAATCTCTCCTCTTCTGGAAGTGAACCGAGAAGGCCGCTACGATATTGAGCAATACTTTAACTGTGAGTTCTTCAATGACGACAACATTGTGGTAAATTGTCCTCAATGCTACCAACGCTATAAAATCATTTACAGAAGCCACCCTGCGCAGGATCCATACACGACCAGGTCCTCTCTCCCAGCATCATCAACACTATTATCGTATTCCATGTCATCCCGATTGTCGTGTTTGTCTACCTTATTCTGCGCAATTTGGCAAACAACAAAACAGAACGGCTCTTCCTGTATATAGAAAGTGTCGACGAATACGGGGTTAAACCCGTGACACAGAACGGAGACACGAAAGATAAGAAGTATTCTATTTTAAATTTAATTGTTTTAATTGTCACTCCGCATTGCAGGGAGGATCAAGAAGGTTTAAAAGCGATCGTTTCCAACTTACTCAATGAGTATGACGTGCATTTCAAGAGCAAAAAGTATGGAAGTGTTTATGACATCATAATATGTTATTTGCAGGAGTATGGTGAAGCAGAAGTCAGCCAGTGATGATGACGGAAAAGAAAATCGTGAAACAAAGTTTTAAGCCATCACTGATACTTTGATGAATAATACCTTGATGAATAAATAAGCCATTTGTTTAATCGACATTCTTTTTTTTACCAAGAAGAATATTTCTGGATAATATGTAGGAAAAAAGTGCTGATTGCCAGGCAACACGTTTCTACGAGACATGTCTATGTTTCGAATACATAAACATGCCTTGTAGACACAGACACGTCTTCGTAGGCACAAACAGACACTATATATGTCTCGTAGACACAGACAGTGTCGCGTAGACATAGACATATCTCGTAGACACAGACATGTCTCAATCGGTCACAGTACATCGCCTGTAACTCAAGGGTTTTTATGCGGTTTTAGGGAGAACCTTAAAATTTCGCATCCTGATCTTTGACAATTGTGCATTAAAGTACACAATGTCCAAAAAATATATCAACAACTATTTAAAATTTTGATAATAGTTTTGATAATGTCACTAATAAACTATTATGACCTATAAAATGCGGCAATTGCTGAATAGACATTTTCGGAAGTGGTAATGGGGTTTTCTACTAACAATCTAACGAACAGCAGGTTAAATCTTAAGAATTGTTGTTTAACCAATCTACTAAATGCACCTTTTTCCGTATATCTGTAGTCAACAAAGTTTTACTACCATTTTATTAACTGCTATTTAAACCAATGAGGAGGACCAAAACAATGAGTCCTTGTTTACCACGCGACGCGGGGTTGTTATCATCGCTGCATTCAGTATCGCACTACCCGGCTTGTTCTCTACCGCTCCTCCAAACGACGTGGGTGGCCACTCGTCACGTGCCCGCAAGTCACTACTCAGAAGAGCCTAGAGGCAAGGTAAAAAGTTGAGCTGTCCGGTTGCTACCTCGCAAGAACGATGGATATGGCTGACTACAGTCCTTGCTATCATTACCAGTATCGGCTTATTCTCATCGGCGACTCGACCGTCGGCAAGTCGAGTCTACTGAAATATTTCACTGAAGGCAAATGTGCTGGAATTAGCGATCCCACTGTGGGTGTGGACTTTTATGTGCGCACAATCGAGATTAAACCCGGTGTCCGCGTAAAACTGCAACTCTGGGACACCGCCGGGCAGGAAAAATTTCGGTAGGAATCGACTGCGTGAATTTTGTGCAAACAAAGTTTGTTTAGATCGATCACACGTTCGTATTACCGCAACTCTGTTGGTGTGCTCGTCGTATACGACATCACAAATCGTGCGTCGTTCGAGAACGTTTCTCAATGGCTACACGAGGCGGAAGCCAACGTCGGCGGCCCAAGTCCGTCACATTGTGTCTTCCAACTAGTTGGACACAAGGCCGACTTAAACGATGATCGTCAGGTTATGTACGAGGAAGGAGAGTACTTCGCCAAGTATCACAAGTTGAAGTTTATCGAAACTTCTGCTAGCACTGGAGACAATGTGAACGTAGGTTTTTATTTATTTTTATTGATCTACTGATTCGATTTTAAATAAGTATGTAGGTCTAAACAACGGCATAAGTTATCCTTTATCAAAAAGTACCACTCTCAAAGCAAATGGAACTGTAAAGCTGACTGTTTTTAGGAGTGCTTCACAATGATCGCCCGTGAAGTGAATGCGCGCCTCGAGAACGGAAGTCTGCGTCTCACCGACGGTTGGGAGGGAATCAAGAGTGGCCTGATGCGCACGCAGTCGGTTTCGCTTTCAGAACTCTCGCAGGCCGACCAGTCTTCGTGTTCATGTTGAGGCGGCCTCTACCTAGTCACTTAAACAACTGCCTTCCCTGGCCGGCATTTGCGACACGGGTTTTCATCACTTCTATTCCTCACAGTTATTTGTCCGTCTCTCCGTCCGACGTAAAGCTTCAAATGGTCCATATTTTGGCAGCAGATTTAAATCATAGGTATATCACAACAATAAATGTTTCCTCATCATGTTCTTTTTGCAACGATATTAATTCAGTTGAAGTAGCATACATATGCATGTCCACTCAAATGTCTGAGAGATGCGATAGTTGTTCTTTCACAACCGACAGTCGACCTGGTCATTATTACACTCATTAAGAGATATCCAAAAGACTTCTGGTAAAAAGCCGTAATACTCTTGACTCACCACTCTATCTGCACAGCATTTCTTCATTTAAGCATTTCACCTTGTCCGCGCTTTTCTTGTGTGTGCTTTATAATGACAAAAAGTACTCTATTGAGGATATGTCCACCCGCGCAATACGTCACACGAACTGGATAAAATGAATACCTCGGCTCGGAAGCCCACCATGACATCTGACGCCATCCACCTTTCCGGATGTCAAGGTCATTTAGCCGGAACTTTGAGCCTGTGTTTACCAAACAGCACTTATCAAGTAAACGCTGTTAGAATGCGCCGAGGGTCTTCTTGGACAGGAAGTCCTTTAAAAATTGTTTGTACCGCAAATATTTTTAAGGAGCAAATACTGTTTGCCTATGCATGTGCTGCATCAATTGCTGGGAGTTTGGTTCACTCGATTTATCTGTATTTAGAAGTTGGAAATTTTGAAGCTGTAGCCAGAAGTGCGCGCAATTATGAGCTACGCCACGTGGTGTCAAAGTCTTTGACACAACGGCTCGGAGAAAATGTTGTTCCCGTCTCTCAGACTTGCACTTCCTGAAAAAGAAAAACAGTGCTTTCTTTCAAAGCGCATTTATACATATCACACACTATTGTAACTGTCATTTAGATACAATGATACTAAGAGAAACTCACTGAACGGGCTACCAGAACCTGTATTCACAAATGTATGAGGAATAAGGAAGGGACAAGTCGGACCAGAATCCTCGTGCATAGCAGCATAGACGAAAGCAAAATGGAAAATAGAAGTGCACGCGATTGCGGCAATAAGTTATGCAGAACTTCAAGACAATTAGACCATGCGAGTGACATCCCAAATCATAATAACTCTATCATAAGTCACCGTTACAAGACGTCCAATTTTTTCTTTCAAATCGAGGCATACGATTCCCTGGCGAAGGTCGCATGTCGATGCTAACGACGTCAAACTAAAATCAACAGATTGAATACAAAGATGTAAACACTAGACATACTCAAATTGTTCTGGTTGATCCTTCATTCGCTGGCTGCAGACAGTACAAATACGAACGGGCTTCTCATATCCCATGGGAGGGTATTTGGTCCAATTATTACAGCAGCTTCCACAAACTGCCTTTCCACACGTTCTGCAGTGATGCTGTCGTAGCCCAACAACTTTCCTGTCCCACATCGCCTTGAAGTTCCAAAAGAAAGGCGAATCGCAAAGTTCGCAAATGTCGCTGCTTCTCCAGTCGGGCGTTTCGATCCGATTAGCCATCATATCCCAGCACACCAATGTTCCTGCGGCGTCGGCCGAGAAGAGTCGTCCTTTTTCCTGGGCGTATTGGAGGCTCATAACCTTTGAATCATGACCACTGAAAACACGTGATGAAGAATCGAACTGTAATAACGATAACCTTACTTCAACTCATATGCTTGGCCTTTCTTTCCTCCCAAATCCCACATAATAACAAGCTGGTCGGAACTTCCAGAGAACAGCATTTGCCGCGAGAAGTCCCACGCCAAGGAAGTGATCGATCCTGTATGGGCACTCAATCTTTTGACCAGTTGGATCGAGTTGTCCATCATGCGAAGTACGTTAACATGACCGCCGAAGTCACCGACGAATACGAATTTCGACAGGGAATCATATTGCATAGCCGTGCAAGAAGTCTCACAGAAGAATGATCCTGAAAACAATAACATCATGAAGGAAATAGCAGGTTCGTCGTACCAACTTTGGCTGAAGTTGCAGAACAGTGGGCGAGCACGGACTTGTCGCGGCTACAGCTGATTACAACATCTGATTCGCTGGCGTAGACCAATCCTGTGACATTGTTCGTGTGTACGCTCCATCCGCGCTTTTCGGTAACACTGTTACAATCCTCTCCAAGGGCATATTCAACCACCCGTCCGTTGACAAAGCCAACCAAAATCCTGGAATAATTATATCATCAATAATTGCAGAACGAAGTTCCCTTCCCAACGCCCCCAAAGCCACAGTACAATGACAAAATTCCGAAATTTTGAACGAAATATGTTCACACTACTTTTCCATGGATTGATTTTTTGGTGAAATCGGTAATCTAAAACGTCGAATCGGGTTCCAAGCATTCGAGGAACTATACAGCCCAAAGTATATAACAGATTGTAACTTACTTCATAGACTGCTCATCTAAATGCAGTACGGTGGGGACCAGTACCAGGTTGTGGTGGATGCTTGGCCAGTACTGTCCAGTTTCTCGCTTCAAATACACTCGCAAGACGCGGTCTTCACTGATGGTGACCACGCCATCTTCCTGTGTGAACAGACACACACCATTGATTCTCGCCGGGTTGCCTTCGATCTTGCTCAACAGCTCGGGCCTCGAATTCTCGCCGAGACTCGACGAAGATGAGGGCAGCGAATTGATCACGGCCGACATAACGTTGCCGGAGGTAGCAGTCCCCTGATTGAAAATATCCGCGTTCAGATTCTCCATCGCTCAAACGCGTCGAGCTCTCCAAACACGCGGACGAAATGTAAATCGGTGGAGGAGGAACGAGGAACGCCGATCACGACGTCGGCGTCGACACGACGACGATCAAAGCGACAGTGCTTTCGCTCGCTCGCTCTCACTCTCGGCGCGGGTGTCGGTCGCCGCTCGCTCGCTTCCAAATAGAGGCGACGAGCAGCCAACGAGAGGAGCTCCTCACCAGGAGTCCAAGGAGATGACATTTGTCGCGACACGCGATTCGCCCCGGAGCTTGCATTTTTGGCTGGAAGCAGCAGCAACGGCAGCGCGGTGACAACGACGGCTGCCGTCCATCGTGCTCTTCTTCTCCTTCTTTCTGCAAACAAAGCGCGGTGTGTGGACGGGTCGCCCGACGGCGCGACAGCCCTATGGCTCGAAAGAAGGAGAAGAATTGTGAAATAGGATGCTCTAGTGCCACAATCAACAAAAATTGCTTTAGAAAGATGAAGAAACGTTGGGCAGAGAGATGAGTTGGTGCTGACTGTTGACTCGCGGCGACCATGAATCACAATCACGACCTGTTGTTCACTCGATACGTTTACTGCAGAGCAACGAAAACGATATTGACTATTGATTCATTGTGATAACGTTGTGCGCGTGGAAAATGAGAAATGGCCAGATCAGAAGGTTACTGGTGTTGAAAGGATGGAAATAGGCAATAAGTCATTCTGCGCATAAGCTGGAAGAAGGAATGCGATGAACCACAGAAAACTGAAAAAATGGATTAAGAAAAAATAATCAGTCTCACTTTTGCGGCGCATCGTTTCTAGTCTAAACAAGAAGGAACGCTTCGCTTGTAGCAACTGGTTCTACCGAGGCGGTCGTTTTCACGGTAAATAACCTTGATCCATATAGAGAATAAATGGAAGCGAAGCGTGGGGTGAAAAACCAACTGTGCAGTGCAGGTGATGTTACTCATGATCTATGCTACATGATCTTACTCATATGGACGCAGCTTTTATTTAGAAAACAGATGTGTTAAAAGCAAGATATAATACAAACGATCACACGCAGTATAATCTTTCAGGTTAAACTGTTTTTGCGCCTATCTTCCTTCTTATTTTTTTCAGTTCGCTTTGACAATCATGGGAACCAAATTGCTTGTCTACTCGCTTTATGTGTTTAAAATTTTATCACTGAAACTGTAATTTTCCCAAACCAAGAAAAACGATAAAACGAGATTGCATGTGTATCCATATTGGAACGTGCGCGCTATAACCGCACTATATTTTAACCCCTCAAAACATTGCGCGCTAATGGGGCATAACATTCCGAACGAACGATTTTTCAAGCGGTTTTGGGAAAAAATAGAAAATTCGTGCGAGTTATAAAGAATGGCGTCAGTGCACTGTGTCTAAAGTGTGGGTACGAAGACCATCTGAACTGTAATTGCTGGGATTACCAGTGTTAATTTAAACTCGGTAAGAAGCAAAAGTACTAATGTGCATGTTGATATCGAGATGTTAAAGAGATTTTTTAAAGCTTGCTCATAATCCCCCTTATTCCAATCTGCTTAATACGCCCTTGTAAACTGGGGATGATTCAAGACTAGCTTTGAAATCCGCCGCAGCGATAATGCGGGGATTTTTTTCTGGATGAAGTCCCTCCACTCCCATGGAAATGCAACCGTCAGCTAGTTTTTCATTTTCATCAGATGTGTTCTAACGAAAACTTCAACTCAGAAACTGTCTTGTGCTTCCTCATCACTTCTGGAGAACTTAACGCCTTGATAAGCTGAACTAAAATATCGAATGGAGTTTAATAAGCGCCTGTCTTCTGAACTTTCCGAAGGTACACTTTCCAATGGGATTCTCGACATGGGTCCTAAGTGACAGTTAGGAGTTTGAAACTAATTAGGAGTCGACGTCATGTGTCGACATTTTGTAATGCAAGGACATCGAGTGGAATTTAAAAGTAAATGCAGCTCGAGGAAATAAATTCACGGTGGTGGAAATGAGCTCAAGCAGAGCGGAATAACAGGGTCGCAAAATTATGCTGACAGGTTGCTTTGAGAAGTCGCTTTAGAGAAAATGTGTCAAACAACATGAAACTTGCGCACAGCATGCGTTAGATATTAGCTATTGTTTTTAAATACTGTGCGACAAATTTCTATTACATTAAACTGGACCCTAAAGTGGTTCGACAAACATGAAGATCTCTATAAGAACACATAGGGTTTGCAAATTAATGTTTATTTCCAAAAACGGACTTGCAAAAGACTGTACCGTACTCCCTTATTTTGAACTCAAAAAGCGAGGAGAAACGTTGTTGTTCCACGCTGTATTTTTGTACATTCTTCATCTACAGCAACCTTGAGGATTGTATGAACGCTATCTCAGTATTTGTCGAACACACCTGTAAGTGTCTTTAGTAAATAATGAAAGATGTATATAAGTCGGAAATGGTTTACTCTGCCGTGTTGTTTGTCACCAACACTGATCTTAGACTTTATAAACTAATATGAAGAACTGATCTCTGAAATGATAGCTGTCCTCGGAGATGACGAATTAGTAGCTTCCTCGGACCAGCGACCGTTTTGTTGATATTTAAAGGAAAAGTGAAATCTAAGTCGTATCTCCAAGCGGAAGTAGCGCCCACACCGAAGCTAAGTGGAGATTTCCCTTCCTGAAAATCAGCGCGCGGGGTTCTATGTTTTGAAATTTGTTTCGAACCAATGTTCCGTTTGCAATGAAAAGAAGTAGCGAAGCGCAGGAAATTGAGATTTTGAATTGAACCTTGGTAAGCGCAATGCCTATTATTGTCGGAATGTGCAAAATTATGTTTGATAAAGAGAGGGCTTTCAAGGTCTATTCTAATAGAAAATACGTTAAGTCGGCTGGATAAGCTCTTGGAGAGGCATTCCGGTGGTCGACACAAACTCTGTAGGACGTCAAAGGCACTTCAGTGTCGCAAATCGGCACAGTGTCAGCCCTTGAACCCTCTCCGTTACCGAAATCGTCATGCTTTTCGTGGCAAAACCCGAAAGGCTGTCGCGGCCTCTTTATACCCTTCAACCTTTGAGGCAATGTACTGAGGGACTTCAGTGCGCCGCTCGCCACCCCCAGCAAACACCCACATTTCATGCTTTCCGTGATTGCCGCCTCATCCTAGTGCTGACGGCTCATACACATATAATGAAGTTAAAAGCCTTTTGGGGATGTATGTTCTTTGGATATTTCTGCTAAAAGATGTTCGTTATGGTAAGCGCGCTGCTCAGAGGTCGAACTCGGGGCGGCGCTTTAGGGCGGAGTGGAGATATGAGCTGCCAGCAGGAAGGCGAGCTTCGTCTTCTTTCGGCTCAGCTAAGCACGATAAATCGTTGATTAATATGTGTATGTTGAGGGGTCTTTGGGAGCACTGAGGTGAGCGGCTACCAATCTAGCTCGGTATCATCAACCCTTCTTCTATTTGAATTGACATTGTTTTTAATGGACGTGTTGTTCCCCCTGAGCTTTGTCTGGTTTAATTGTCATTTCATCGGCTGGAAACCTTACTCGACATCCCCACGGAAAAACATATTTTTTGTCTGATCACCGTCAGTCAGATTTTTGTCACGTATCGAAATTCCCCTGGTTTTTTTGAGCACCAAACGGCGCTCTATGTGCGCGATGTAAAAGTGCAAGAAGCACCGAGGAAAAGGTGATTGAAAAGGAGGGAGGGATTGCGACGCGATTGGCGGGGAGGAAGCCCGCCGGCTCGGTTTGTTTTGGCATTTCACCTTTAAGCGGATTTTAAGATTTTATCTCCTTTTTGAAAAGAATTAGCCGAGGAACAACACAGTGGTGAGCCGAATTACGTGATCGTTAATTAGCGGGCGTGTTTTAAGAGGCGGACTCCATGTTCATCTCCTTTCCATGAAAGCTTGAAACGCTTCGGAAGAGGGGGAGAGGAAAAGAAGGTGAATGCGCGCATAATTACGATGATGGTGTGCTTTGCCGGATTGCGGTGCTCGTTCGGATCACGTCCAGACGGAGTTTTTCGTTTTTGAAGGGACTTCGTGACGATCGCTATGATGTCGCGCACGCAGGTGATCCGGCAGCAGCACGACGGAGGGATCCATTCTGAGCCCCCATCGGCCATCGAAGAAGAGGGGGAGGACTCGTTCCATAGCATCCCTACCACGTCTATGGCCGCTACAAACTTCAACTACCGTTACAAACCGCCTGTACGTACGAACTCGCATATTTTAAATCCAGTCATGCCACCGCCTCCGCCGACCTCTCAAAGAATTACCATGATGACCAAGGTGAGTAAAAGTTTGTGAAACAAACGTTTTTGTTTACGCTGTTGGGAACGGCGACTAAGTACAGTGTCACAAGATTAGTGAGAGTCATATGCATCCAGCCACCTGGGGCGACACAACGTCCCTTAATCCGTGCTTGGCTTAGTGATGGCGTCGCGTGCATCTTTCGGCAACGCAACGAAAACACCCTTTTGTTCTTACATACATACATACCGTTTTTCATCGTCTGACACTCATTCCGTCCTCTCAGGTGTCCACACTCCCATCTGCGATATCGGAAGAGTCGCTGACACTGTCTCGAACAATCAGCGCTCAATCGCTGCCTGTCTCAACCGGCTCATCTGCGTTTCAACTGCCTTACGACCGTGTCCTATACCAACTAGCCAACGACCCTAACTGCCAAAAGGACGTCTCTCTCGGAAGGCGCATTGGTTTCTACAAACTGGGAAAAGAGCTCGGTCAGGGCAACTTCTCAAAAGTGAAGCTTGGAGTGCATGTCCTCACAAATGGTAAGTGCATGGATGTTCGCTCCCGCGCATGCGCACACTTTCTGCTGCTGCGCTTCGTGAAGATGAGCACGACTACGTGATAGTTGCTGCTGGAGGCGCGGAATTTCCGGAAACTGCCAAGCACAAACGGAAGTGATGCGCTCGCAACGCTTGATCTTTGCAACGCGCTCTTCGATATCTCGGGAATACTGACTGTGAGCACGTAATGCGGTTCGATTTTGCAGAAAAAGTCGCCGTAAAGATTATGGAAAAATCAAAGATGGACCCGAAGGCGCAGCGATTGCTGGAAAGTGAGATCGACAGTATGGAGAACATGCACCATCCGAATATAATTCGATTGTTTGAGGTATAGTAGCTTCTTCTTTCCCACAGGTGTTTACTGAATCATTACCACATACACTCACATGTTTGCGCTATAGCTAATGATTACCCTCGAAAGGTCGTAGATGTCGCAATTAAAAGATAATAACTCACACGGCGAATTTGCTTCCCCAACATATGTGCTGTGTTAGATAATTACCCTAGCTAACAAACGTCATTTACTATGATGCAAAATTTTCTAGTGCGTAGAAACGCTGAGCCGTACGTTTCTGGTCATGGAGTATGCAGGCGGTGGAGAACTGTACGACTACATCAACGCGAGAGGAAAGATAACTGAAACCGAGGCAAAGCCGATTTTTGCGCAACTTGTTAGCGCCGTATCTCATATGGTGAGTCGAAAGAAGTCAATTGGAAGCATGAAAGTCTTTAACATGTAAGCACACTTGGAAAGCACTGGGTCTTGCTTTTACAAAATGACAAATATACAGGAAATTATGGCGTAGAAGTGGTAACAGAACTGCAGAAGATATATGCGCTTTATAAGAGATACCTACACAAAGACAGAATTTTCTTTCTTTCCTGCATTCTTCTTTTCGATTTCTTTGTTCCATTTTATTGAGGGAGTTGAATTAAGCCTTTACGATAACTATCCTAATAAAATAGGTAATTGTGACAGTGTTTTTGTACACGTCTCTTTTAAAAATTTTCAGTATACCAATCACTTTAAGATCATGGTGGTCGACAGTCAAAAACGAGGTTTGTGTCTGGTTCCAGATGGATTTCAGTGAAGGACTTCTGTACAAAAATTGTAATTTCGTTGAGAGTTCAAGAATATGTGTGAATTCCTGTTCAGATTAACCCTTAGGCTAACATTTTGGACCCTTGTCCTGTTTACGGCGTTCAAGACTCTCGAAAACATCTTATTTCAAAACGATGTTTTTACTGAAGCTTCGCGAGGAGGTCTTATGGTTTTATGGAAGGGATGTGCGATTAAGTATGACTAAATGATGAGTAAGCCAAAAATTTCTCTCGATGAGTAAGCACAAAAAAATTCTTTTTTGTTGATGACAGAGAATGAGGTGTGTTACCTATCTCCCTCGCTAAGATGTAACTCGTTATTTTTCAGCACTTGAAAGGCATAGTACATCGTGACATCAAAGCGGAAAATGTGATATTTGCTCAACCCGGATGGGTAAAACTGGCCGACTTTGGCTTCTCTTGTCAATGTAGCAGAAGCCAGACGCTCAGCACTTTCTGTGGCTCGCCTCCGTACGCGGCACCAGAACTTTTCCAAGAACAGGTAAGCTGTGAATCTTTTGATTACATTTCTTGGCCTTTCAGTAGTATTCACTAATTCTTTTTATGTTGCCATTTTTTTATTCTTTATCGTGCTATTTTGGGCAACAAAGACCCTTCAATTTTTTATTTCGGAAATAATAAGGCATGCAAAATATCTGCCTTGATCTTCACGGATTTGTATGACCTAAATTGCTGGGTTTTGCTGAAGGATGAAAATACGCGTGTTTGTAACGGGTCGTTATTATATTACGGTCCCATCGAGAGCGATTCATGTTACAAGTAGAAAATAAATTATAGATGCTGAAGTGTTTCAGGAATATTCGGGTCAAAAGGTGGACATCTGGGCGCTAGGTGTCCTCCTCTACTATTTGCTCGTCGGCACGATGCCGTTCAAGGCGGATACGATCTTTGATCTAAAAAACACGATCATAAAGGGCGAGTACCGTACCCCTGAGTACATCAGCACTTTTGCGGCGCACATGATCAGTCGAATGCTTGATATGAACCCAAGCACACGCATTCATGTCGACGAGATGAAGGTGTTTCCATCTTCATGGCCTTTAACCCTGTTATTCTTTTAGAAGACCTACTGGCTGAGTGGAAACCGCTTCCCCAAATCGTACATTCAGTGCTCACTAGAACCGAACCCGGAAGAACTGGAGAAAAGTGAGGTAGCGAGGAAAGTGTGGTGTCAGTTGAACGAGTACGGTATCACCGGAGAGATGATGCAAGAAGCGGCTCTCCGTGGTGCACGCAACGCTATTATCGGAACATATCGTATTGTGCTCTATCAAGCACAAGCTGTTGAGCATGATCAGGAACGCATAAAGGTAAAGAAGCTCGTCCTCCGGAGTATATTAAGCTTTTTAAGGTAAACGATCATATTGAGCGACAAGCTCAACGTGCCCGACAGGCGACAAAGCAGCAGCTGAAAACCCGTAGTAAAACATGTTCTGTGCTTTAGAGTACTTTATCGTAGGGAATCTCCGTCTGCGCACTGCGATTCCGGTTCCAAAAACACCAAAACAAATTAAGTCATATCAAAATGTCTTATTGTTCCAAGCTGTATTTAAGCTTGTAATTATACATATATCGCAATCACCTACGAAACATGATTCCAGTGTTATAAATTGGTCATAATCATCTTCCACTCCTTCGTATTTTATGCTGATTGCAGTCTGATTCGTGAAAGCCTAGCTAGAGACAAGCAAAATATTATCATTACACCGCTAGCCGGTGTAACAGCATCATTATCTGGGAGTCCAGCAGAGGCATTCTTACACGTTGGGTCTTGCCACGACTCTACGTCATGTTGCGACTACGGGTCTCGCCACGACTGAGCTTCACCACGACTGAGTCTCGCCACGACTGTGAGTTTTGCAACGACTGAATGCCGCCGCATCTTGAGAAAGTCTGCCATGGATCATGCCATTTATACTGAGATCTCTTGGGATATTTAAGTTACCGATGACCATATGACCAGGTTCTTCTTCGACCGGCGCTAAAAGATTGCAATACTGAATGCTATGCAAGAATCAGGGAAACCGTACAACGATCAAGAAAAAGCTGTCAGGCCACGTCAATTCATAGGCATAACTTCTCCATGCATTAAGATGCTTGTCCATGTTATGCTCTGACGTTTCAAGGAATTCAGAGTTTCATGAACATTTATTTTTATAAAGTTACGTTGCAAATGAGTTTGAAGACCCGTTGCCGCTTTCAGGAATACTCAGCGACGAGTAGTTCCACCGAAGCCTAAACAATATACGCTACTAGTTGGCTTTAAAATATTATACACACCTGACGATGTGTGAGTGTCTGAGTTAGATGAAGATGGTGACGATCTGTGGTGGACACCGCTCGTTGAAGGTCCGTTGTCATAATAATCGTAATTATTTTCTCTTGCAAAATGTCTTCGCCTTCCACCATTTGTTCTGAAACAATAGGTCTCAAGAATAATACATACTAGTAGAACACACCTAGAACCGAACATGTAGCCACCTAATGCACCAAGACCAGCTCCCGTCCAAAACCCTGGCTGGAATGATGCACTACCACCGCTGCCAGCTTGCGTGTTCTTCATATTCGGATCTGTGTGAGAATATGGTGGCGGAGCCGATGGAGGAGGGTGGAATCCAGGCGGAGGAGGTCCTCCTGGTGGGTAACCAGGTCCTCCACTTCTGCGAAATTGGGCATCATCTGCCATGTCGTTCACTGGTCCGCGCATAAATATATATATGGCGAAGAGAATGAATATGATAAGCGCTATCCAAGGAAGAACATCCATGCTGTCGGAACTGTTGCCTTTGTAATCACTGTTATACTCCAAGTTATATTCAAGCTGCAAGAACTTCATTAAAATAATCAGGAAAGCAGAAATCCTTACACCACAAGAGCCATGTAGTACATATGGATCCGCTGCGTAGTCGAACCCTTCGCAAGACACAGAAATCTGAAATATTAGAGATAAAATGATTACACATTTTCAACCATACCTGACCGAACTTGTACTTTTTAGGCATATCGGCAGTACATTCCCATTGAACATCGATACCGTCAGAACCTCGATTGTAGCACTGAACACTCTTAGGTGTGAAACGGTTACCGGCACTACCACCGATGCACTTTATCTGAGGGATTGGGCTACCTCTTCTTGCTGTAGTGTACATGCCATTTGTGAACGTTAAGGCTTGGACATCCTTCAAGAGTACCTTCTTGTACGATATACCTGAAAACAATCATGGACATAGAGGCACTTAAGCACTTAGTGTGATCACTTACAAGATACGACAGATAGCAGAGATATCAATCCAATAAAATGTGGAATACCAAGTTTCTTCATCTGAAAAAATGATTAGCTTTACTACAACTGCATAATAATCACCATGCTCGAAGACACAATATCTTTGAAGCGCGTCTGAAAATATGCCATTGCCATTTTTTTCATGACAAAAGCGTCACCATATCAATTACTCCGATGTACGCGAATACTGCCATAATTATACATATGCTTGTAAGTCTACATAGTAAATGTTGATCATGACCATTAATCATTAGTGGGTTATCTATCCTTTGATCGCGCGAAAAGATAGAGAGTGTTCTCCTGAAAATTTTTTTGTCATACTATTCAAAGAAACGATCTAATCAAAGCTCAAGGACCGTCACGTGCATTATCTCTTTCTCACTGATCCTGTATATAGCGGCACAGTATCCTATGGACCATGACATCATCATACAGTAGAAGTATACGGGCATTAGTTACGGCCATATGCTCGTTATTGCAAGGCAAAGCGTAATTTTGTATAATCTCTGCGTACAATTAAAATTCTCTCAAATGAAACAATGCTCACGATAATAATTCGGATATACATTGGCGAAATGATCAATGCATACAGACAACATGGCGTGTGTTAACCGCGTTAGCTTTAATCTCACTTCTAGTCAATCTTTTCAACTTTTTGAAAATTCACGAAAATCCTGAATCATCGAAAGAAGCCCGGAAACACTCTTTCGCGGAAATATACCTTGCAGACACAACTAGAGAACAAATTAAGCGAAGGGATATCCATTTAAGAATCGCGGTGAAAGTGCAAGGTCGGTATTGGCCTTCCACGTGCGAGCAGAATGTGCGAAGCAACAGAGACACCAATAAAACGGGGCGCCACTTTCATGCTTCGTTTATTTAGACTCTACTCGGTCATTTTTAGTTCGTTCATCCGGTTAGACTACGTCACCGCTATCGTTACGCAACGTCATTGCTGATTTGTTCAAGATATCTTCATCGACGTTATTCAACGCGATTTGTGGTTTAGTAGTGCAAACATGGGTTCTCATCATTGACACGTACGCGCCACACCAATTTTTTTGCCACGTTAGCAAGCCAACTGTTTACGATCGACTTTGGCGCGTTCGTCCATTCGTTCACTCTCCCTGCCGCCCATTCTTTTCGTGATTGTTATCTGATCCGGCGACAGACATGAGCCTATTCAGTTGTTCTTGATTAATTTGGATCTTTCAGACGCCGCGGTTCCAATGGCGGTCAGTGGGAACCTGAAATATGTTTCGCTCGTCGTTCTGATTGTTCAAACGACGGCACTGGTATTGGTGCTTCGGTATTCTCAAACGCAGAAAGTCGATGGTCCGAAATACATCTCGTCTACCGCTGTTGTAACCGCTGAAATCGTCAAACTCGCCACTTGTATTTTTGTTCTTTTCCGTAACAATGGTATCTACTGCTTATAGAGAGATTTTCGAATAGCGTTTTCTTTTTTAGATTGGGATATCGACCGACTCTATCGCGACCTGGATCGAGACATCTTCAAGAAGCCTATGGATACACTGAAAGTGGGGGTCCCAGCGTTCCTTTACGTCGTTCAGAATAATTTACTGTTCCTGGCATTATCCAAACTTGATGCAGCTACTTACCAGGTTACATATCAACTGAAAATTCTTACAACCGCATTATTCTCTGTCACAATGCTTAGTAAGAAGCTGAACGGTCTGAAGTGGCTTTCTCTCCTTCTCTTGACTGCCGGAGTCGCTCTCGTACAGGTGTGTTCCATGTTAGTTGCACATGTAATAAGGACCTGGATTTCAGATGCCATCGGGTGACAAACAGAATACTACCGCCGACGACAAAACGAGCTCCGACAAGCTGATTGGCTTTTTAGCTGTTCTAGCCGCCTGCTTCTCCAGTGGATTTGCAGGAGTTTACTTTGAAAAGATTTTGAAGGGTTCAACTGTCTCACTTTGGATGCGAAATTTGCAACTCGGTATAGTAATTTATACAATCGCCTCTGCATAATTACCAGTTCTTTTACAGCCTTCTTCAGCATTTTCGGAGGATTCTTTATGTGCTGGCTTTATGACTCGGAGAAGATTGGAAATGATGGATTCTTCCAAGGTTACAACGGCGTTATCTGGATTGTCGTGCTTCTGCAGGCCTATGGTGGTCTTGTCATTGCGCTCGTCGTCAAATACGCGGACAACATTCTGAAGGTTTTCGCTGTCTCCTTGTCGATCATCCTCTCAAGCTTCGTTTCTTGGCTGTTCCTTGGAGATTTTAACCCTACCCTGTACGTATTACGTTTTTTTTATCGTTTCAAGCATTTATGATTGTTTAGAACCTTCTTGCTAGGAGCCGCAATCGTCATCGGGTCTACCTTTTTATACGGATACGAACCGCGCCCTTCACCTTCGAAGGCTTAAGCACCACCGTTTTGTTTTTTAATCACTAAATGTTAATATTATTTCAATTGTTAACAGGAGGAGGAGATACAGCAAACGGTAAAGGCGGTCTTCAAAGGTGCCACAAGCGCTTGGAGGGGATCTACCTAATCCACCATGTGTTGTCCCAGGGACGACCACCGATTCCTTGGAGCGTTGTCGAAAATATTCCGCGCTTTCGAAATGCTGTCCGGAGCCCGCATGTCGTTATCTTCTGTTGACGGAGCCGTGGAATGGAGCTTTGAATGCTCGACGAACGGTGCCGTATCCAAATTGCTTCCGCGCCTTCCCCCTCGACAAGCGTGTGGATGTTCGACTTAAGTCTTAAAGCTGCCGGAAACTGAAAATGAATCCGATTTGGTTTTCGACATTCGAAGTCTTTTCCGCTGTTCTCGTTTCAATTTGTTATGAGCGCTTATTTAATCTGCGATTCAAGTCAGAAGGGTTCATTTCAGAGCAAATTAAAAACAACAGTGAGATCATAAAAAAGCGATGAGTGGGAGTATTACAATACCAGTATTTGGACTCTTATGTACAAAAACAAAGTGATTTAGGTAAGCGCAAGGCAATTTTTGTGGCAAAAGGAGGCACCAGTTTCATTCGGCATCAGTTGTAGCATCGTCTTCCTCATCATCTTCATCGCTATCGTACTCTTCCGGGTCATCATATAGGGAGGTGTTCGACGGCTGTGATGACCCAAAGCTCGGTGAGATAGCTGTGGGCAGTTCACGGAAGGAACTTTTCGAAGTCAGCTCAAGTGCCATCTTGTTCACAGACACCATAACAGTCGGATGTGAATAATCGTCGTCCTTCAGTTTGCGTAATCGCTTGTCAAACAGCTTCACTGCGTATTTGTAAAGTTCGATATCTAAATGGTTGCTGCGCTTTATACGCTCTAGTTGTTCCGGCGTGACAGTCGTATCATGGGACTTGCTCTTGTTCCATTCGCTTAAGCTTGCCGTGAAGCTTCAGATGGTGCAGCTGATTATTACCGATAACGTAATTGTGAAACGTACTTGGCTTGAAAAATGTTTTCGAACATCCATTGACTTTCCTTCATTCGTTCTTTAATGCCAAAAAACGCCATGTTTCGAAGATTTGCCTTCGCACTTTCGAGCAGCACCTTATCTCGAGTGGTTGCGTCCATTCCTTTGGCGTTGTAGCAGTTCACGAGGGTGAGGTCAGCCAACATTCGAGTGTGCCTAGATCGATGGCGTTTCCCTTTAACATGCATTTTGTTACCTGTTGAAAGCAAGGTTGTATGGACAACTGAGGAACTCGTCTAGTGAAAGCCCATCCCAACCAATTTCCGGGTCAAAACACATAGGCAGCTCCTCAGGTGTCGGTGGACGACCATTACACATATGTCGCGAAGCCAGCCACGTGGCTCCTCGATGGACGTGACGGTATTCGGAAATAAAACGGGAAATTGGCTCTCTGAGGAATGTGGTATAAAAGTATCGTCGCTTTGAGTGAACGCCTAAATGATCGCTGTCGTCGTTCAGTAATGACTGGCGACGCGGCTCAAGACCTTCTTTTTTGTCTAAGGCGTTGTCGACACACCCAGAAACAAAAAGTTCTGTATAGTCGGCGTGAAGACCACATACCCATCCTGTCGAATATCGTGAGAAGAGCCAGACCTAAAAACGGGTTCAGATGTAATTCATTAGAATTATATTCTGAATAAATGACGCAATCGTCACCTCAAAGCCGTTGAGAACCAAAAGGTGACCCACAAGAAAAATAGGAATAAATACCACGAGATTCGAAAATAAAAAAGCGTCAAGGTGACATTACAAGTCCACCGCTTCATTACCTCATTCTGCGAATGTGGTCTGTAGCAGTTGCAACGCTTCTTTGCAGCTCTACAGGAGCAAGGTCTAGCAACGTTCAATTTGTTAACTAGAAATCGTTCGAAACTGGTTCCAGCAGTCTTCTGGATGTGGAGAAAAACCAGCACGTCATTCCCGTAGATATTGAACCTACAAATACGATATTAGAAAAGTATACAGAGGCAAAAAAAAGTTCAGGCTCCACGTAACGTCAATAAAACACACCTGTACTGATTACTCTCCAGAATTTTGTTGAACGATAGATTCCTCCGATTGTAGAACGACGGCTTGTAATCAGTAGCCATACTATTTTTGAATGCGAACTCGCGCATCTCTTCAAGTGTAAAGCGTGGGGATGAGCTTTGCAGTGGTGAATAGTATGCTGAGTCTTCGGTTTGGGTGTCGATTAAGTAATATACAATTACTCCGCCGATGACAAGCAGGAGAAGGCCAAGTGTCTTGACAGAAATCATCTGGTGCCATTTCCAGCTTCCGAACCCACATAATGGCGTAGTGGATTTGGCGCGATTTTCCACCCGCATCAGGCCTCCACTAACAGTGCCGCCGGTCGAGGACATCTTGCTTGCGCCGCCAACCCTTCAGTCGCCCGCGGTCTCTATCGATCTTCGGTAATCTCCCGCCGCTACTTACATTACACTTGTCTGAAATTGCAAACAATTTATCAACCGGATCGCGATGGGTGGCGGCAGAATTCAGCTTCTTCCTGTAGGCTTTGTTCGGGTTATCGCTTCCAATTAATCACCTTGCATTGGCAACACCTTATTGTATGAGTACCGTTGTTTTGCAGGGCAATCGTGCAGGGAATTGTGGTGCCGCGGCTATCATATTTGTCGACCTTCTCCGGATTTTGTTTGTTTTTGTATGTCCATTCAATTTGTGGCGGAATCAGCAGGCTTGCTTGAGCTTTGTTGATCAAAAGTGGCCGAGCATTTTAAAGATTGAGTCAGAGAAGTAGCTCGTTGGCAGTTTGCACCCGTAATTGAAATGCTCGACAGAAGCAACGTTCCACAAGAAAGCCGGCGCACTGCATATTCATTTCTTTGGTAGCTTTCTCTCTTGTCTTTTTTCCTTACCGTTGCTATTGCTATACTTCTATTCTGTTATTTAACTGTTATTCAATATTTATAGATACCTATCTGTCCAACTTCAAACTCCGCGTTCAAACCGCTAGCCCCCGCCCCAATGAAGTTCAGACTCAAGCATTTGCAGAGAATACGTAAGAGAAGAATGCAACGAATTGGCAGCAACCGCCAAGTCAGTATACTTGACAAATCACTGAGCCGTGGCAAGTCTGAGGTGAGTGTTGTCCTGCATTTTTCATTTTATTATATTCCTTGTCTTTAGATAAACCTATCTACGTTTGCACTTTTGTTCGCTGAAATGATCAAGTATGCTCAGTCCAGAGTGGACACAAGCGCCAAGCTGCAGGACAAGTTAGTGATCACGCCTTACTGCATCTGAGATCTTTGTCCGTTTGTAGACTTGCCGATTACGGAAAATTTGTTGGGGTCCGTCTACTTGATGTGATAGTACTCCGTGAAAAGGGGTACAAACGTGACACGAAGTTGCTTAACATGCTGATGTTCGTGAAGGGAACTATGTGGAAAAATTTGTTCAATAAAGAGGCCGATAAACTGGAACGGAGCAATGACGACGAGTGCAAATGTGAGGCTTACATCATTGAAATACTTTTACCGCTCTCCCCAATTGATCATGTGTTATTTGTGCTTACATTTCAGACTTCCTGATTGAGAAGGAGCCTGTTGTAAACACTTTTATTTCCCGTGATAAGAGCAGCCATTTGAATTGTGCTGCATTTGTTGCGGGCATTGTTGAGGCTTTTCTGACGGTATGTTGTGGTTTTGATTTCTTGACTATTTGGAAAATTTTAGCAAAGCAACTTCCCTTGCCAAGTAACTGCTCATTGGCATAACGGGACGGCTTACATGATCCAGTTTGAACAGCAAGTAATCGACAGAGAAAAGGAGTATTTTGAGTCGTCTCGCTAAGTTATTGTTTTTTTGCGTGAAAATGACTACGCCTCGTCAGCTTTCTGAGTTGATGTTCTTGATGATGTTGTATTACATTTTTATCTTTTTGGCCGGTCTTTCCATATACGTCATCGTCAAGATATTTCTTTACATATGTCCTGTGTGAACATAAGAAGCGGAGCTTGAATTATGTATATTATTGAACAAAGTAATAAATGATCGCTGTTGAGTAATTATGTATTCTACTACGTCGTAATGAAATAGTTTTCTTCTGTTATCTGTAGTATACATCCTTCTGGTGTATACATAAAGATTTCAGAAATAAATGGTAAAATGCATATCTCCCGATATGCTAACTTGCACCTGTCTCTCCGGAAGATGGTGAACCATCGTTGTTCAAACTTTTCCACGAAGTCCGCTGCCAAAAGATGTAGCAATTCCTCTAGGATTGCGCAGAAGCGGTCGAGTGCAGTCAGTGAATATGATTTCAAGCCCATACCACTTATACCAGAACGCCTTCACAAACATTTATTTTCGTCCGAATACCCGTCATCTTCAGTAGTCACCGAGGACTTTGAGCTGCTAGGATCTGAAGATTTGGAATTGCCGGATATCGATGCTGTCAATGGAAACCTTCTGCAGCGAATGGAAGTAAAATGTACGGGATATATAGACGAGTAAGTGAAGAAATAATTGCATACATAATGCCGATGAAATACAGGTATGTACAAGGTCTTGAGCAAGCGGCGGCTTTCGAAGAGTTACCTGCTGTTCCGGGTAAATGGAACTACGACACAGGCTGGACGAAGTACAATGATGATGGCACTTTCGAAAAAGTAGGTGCAAATTCGGGTTTTGGTGAAAGAGCGAAAGGCCAGATCACCCAGATATTTCTGTTATTACTTATTTACTTTAAATATTATGTCTTTTACCCTAATTGCAGATTCCATATCCCGATGGTCATGTACTGTTCTTTGATGTTGAAGTTTGCATGGAGGACGGCCTTCTTCCTACCTTAGCAGTTGCGGTCTCCAAATCAACATGGTACTCTTGGTGCAGCGAACGGCTGATTACTGGAACAGATGTCCCTGAAATAATTCGGCTCCATCATCTGATTCCTCTCGAACCAGAAGGAGGCTCTTCATCAAAAAGGGTGGTAATTGGCCACAATGTTGCCTTCGATCGTGCTCGTGTTCGTGAACAGTATTATTCGCAGGTATCGTATAGAGCGGTCGACAGTGCTCAAGAAACTGATTTAGAAAACAGGTACAAAATTTTGGGATACGATGTCAATGAGTATTCCAATGTTTGGCATGGCCGACCATCAGCTAGCACTATATGAGAAGAAAAGTGACCTTACAGATGAGTTCGAAGAAGGCAGTGGATGGGTATCGTCGTGGAAGCATAGAGTAAGCAGGAATTCACTCTCTGCTGTACACGAAAAACTTTGCGGTGGAATTTCGGACCTCACCATCGATAAGACTTTACGGGACACCTTCATTAAAGGCAGTATAGTTGATGTGAGAAATAATTTTCAAGCATTAGTTGAATATTGCGCAAGTGACGTCAAAGCTACTTTCGAGATTTATAAGGCTATGCTACCTGATTTTAAAAAAAGGTGAGAACTGCAGCTGCTTTTATTTTACTATACTAATATCCACTGAAGAATGCCAAGTCCGATTACATGGTTTGGAATGTTCGAGATGTGCAGTGCATACCTACCAATAAACAAGAATTGGAGGGATTTTTATGAACACTGTGAAAAATCGTGTGACGCAAAGAACAATGAGGCTGTTCGTGGTGTCGTCAAAGCCTATAGAGGCGTTTTGGATGATTTCAAGGAAGACCACTCGTACAGGAACGATCCTTGGATGTGGGCAGCTGATTGGAATGTGCCCAGAAGTAGTGTTTATCCGCAGTACGTTACCATAGTGTTTCCACATTTAATAATTATTCAGATGGTATCAGGGTTTGTTTAACTCCAAATCGACTAGCGAAGCTGACTTAGACGAAGTAATAGCGAAGGACGTGAAGGCGAAGTCCCGTGACTTGGCACGTGTGTTCGGCCTATGTTACGGCCCGTATCCCTTATTCTATAAGCAGGAATATGGGTGGGGATTCTTGGTTCCTCCTATTAATGCTGATGAGGTTTGCAAAGTCGAGAATGTCCAACTATACTCGCGGAGAAAGGAATATGTGAGTATGCCAGTGAGGTAAGCTTTTCTTGCTATCACGTGATGCAGAAAATGACTTAGGAGAATTTATAATCTGATAATGGACAATTTGAATACATGTATGGATGTAAAGATTCCTGGCGGCAAGCCTACAAGCACAGTTGGACCTTTTGAATTTCATAGATTGCCCCATCCGGTGAGTTTCTGTTATAATTCAGTACTGTTTAACAACAATTCCAATGTCATAGATGTTTTTATAGCTGCAGATTTATTCTATCTGTGTCAAACGCCCTTAAATATATTTTTTTCCAAATTTAGGGCGGAATCGGGAAGAATGTTGGCAATCCTTTTGTAAAGGACTATGCGGATCTCTTTAGAAACAAAATTTTACGGGCATCGCGGTACGAGGACGAAATGTTGCATCTGATAGAAGATCAGTCCTCCACTCGTTACTGGGGAAACTACAGGTTTGCGCACTGGTAATTTGTACACGGTAATTATCTACATTTGGTCAGACAACGCTTCAAGGAACAGCTGACGGTGTGGCTTGACGATGAGGCATCAAGAGGAGCCATTGCTCCAACCATAATTCCTGCTGGCACTGTTACCCGACGAGGTGTCCATAAGCTATTTCTGACGGCGTCCAACCCTAAAGTGAGTGATTCCGTATCATACATTTCACGTTCTTTTATTTACAGGAGGGAATGATTGGCACGGAAATCAAATCCATGGTCCAGTGCAACGACGGTCTTGTATTTGTGGGGGCCGACGTGGACTCTCAAGAGCAGTGGTTAGCAGCGACACTGGGAGATAGCGCAACTGGTCGAGGAAAAGCAGGAGCCACACCATTTGCGAACATGCTACTTGTTGGAAGGAAATCAGACAACAGCGATTTGCATTCTGTTATTGCACATCAAGTTGGTATTAGCAGACACAACGCTAAAGTTCTCAACTACGCTCGTCTATATGGATCTGGTTTGCAACATGCTGTAGACTTCCTGAAGAAGGAAGGTATTGCTCCAAAAAAGGCAAGAGAACTTAGTGAAAGGCTCTTCAGCACAACCAAGGGTGAACAACTAAAGTAATCGTACTTGAATATGTTCTTTTCAATGAACGAGGACTGTATTTCAGCTACTCAGAATTGCGGCCTGCTACTAACAAATATTTCGAAGCGTTTCTCAGGGACATGGCAATTGACTACACTGGCGACTTTATCAAATTGCATGAAAAATATTTTTTACCTGATCGACCTCCTATTGGAAGGTGAGAGTGCAAAATGTAACAATTTGCATTTCAATTGTTTAGGAATGTGACGTCAGACTTTGAGGACTGGATTTTTGAGAAGCTACAGTCCCACGGAGATTATGACGCTAAAGACATTATAACTCGTCTCTACGAAGAAGAAAAAGTGAAGCTTTATGGTGGAGGATTGTAAGATAGCACATAACGAATTTTTATACGTTGATTCATTACAGTGAAACGGACACTTTCAATTATCTGGAGATGATGCTCCGTAGTAAGGAACTCCGAACGCCTATTTTAGGTTGCCGCTTGAGCAAATCGTTAGAACCACTCCCATCGGAAGTACCTGACTTCGAGCAGTTCCGTAATAAGTACCGGCGTTCTATAATTAATTGGGTCGTCCAGTCAAGTGCTGTCGATTTTTTGCACATGCTTCTACTTACCATGCATTGGCTCATAGAGAAGTACGATATTGAAGCCAGATATTCAATATCCATTCATGATGAAATTCGCTATGTGGTCAATGAGAAAGACAAATATCGATGCGCTCTTGCACTTCATTTAAGCAATGCTTACGTTCGCGCTGCTATTTCACAACACCTAGGAATTCAGGAATTGCCCATTGTACGTTGTGACCTTAACTTGTGACCCATTTACAGGATATACTTTTAGTCGGTTGCTTTCTTCAGCCAAGTTGACATTGACACTGTGTTAAGAAAGGAAGTTACAATTACAGTTAGGAATCCCGATGGATATGAGATTCCAGAAGGTTTGATGGCATGTTCCTTGTGCTAAGCCAACGAAGTGTTTATTATAGGTGAGGCTCTCACATTTGCCGAAGTGTTAAAATGCACCCATGGAACGTTATCCCGTGACGCGCGTTAGCGTCATCTGGTGTTTACTATCGTTATTTCGTGTTACATCTGTTGTTAATTATCTGTATAAATGAACTGATCTCCTGAGAATGTGTTTGTGAATGCTCGAAGATATATCCTGAAGCTTGTTCTGATGACTCGATATGATGGAACACTGAACATATGGAACACTCAAGGTTGGAACCTCACGTCCACATGTGCCACAGAAAAAAAGAGCGAAAAGCTCTGGAAAAAATCACGTTGGGTACAAATGTTGGCAGATTAAACACCTCATTGAGGAGAGGTTCTCGCCCGCAGCATCACGGTGCGGTAACTTGGTTTACATTGTTACATTGACTAGGATTGATGGCAAAGCTAATTTAGCGATGCGTATCGCGGCAATATATCTTGCGACGAATGGCCTGTGCATAGCTATATAGTCTACTGTTGCTTTGCAAACTGATTTGAAACTCCATATAAGTGTCGGGGAGCCGTGTTCGTGGGGTTGCTGACCGTTGTCCGAGTGCGCATCTTTCGCGAGGCCTGTTCGTTGCTCTTATAAGGTGAACGGTGTGTGGTCGACCGTATGTCGGCTAAATCCTAAAGAACAGTTGTGCGATTTGTCAACTGGCTCTCTTCTTGCGTCATTTAGCATTGTAAGGAGTCGACGTCTTTGTTTTTATATTTACTCGAAAACTTTTTAAGCTATGCATGTGTTAGTTGTTCATGTTTAAATTACCTGTAGACCTTCAAAGTGAACCATATATGTTTTGTTTTTTCCATTAGGCACGTTTTTATACCGGTATTACAGACGCAGAGAAACTTTTCACTTCGCGTCGTGAGTGATTGGAAAACATTACCTAATCACTGCAATTAGAGATCGATAGGCAGTGAAAATCTCCAATTGCATTTGCAACTTGTCCGCGGCGAGCTGTTTGCTGATATACCTATTTCTCTGTTTACCAACTATTGCCTCTTTGCTGCGTTTCGCTTCTTCAACATTGAACGTGACGTGTAGACATAATTCTGCAATTTTTAAGGTTAAACCATTTTGGTTGGACTTCTCTCAGGTGCGTGCCTTCGCTCCGTTCAGCGTACTGATGTCCGGCACGATGTCGACTATGACGGCAGCCGGCGATAGCACTCGCTCGGGTAAGTGTTCTATTCAATTTCAAAGTTACTAACCGTCACATTTATTTAGCAAAAGCTCAACGACGTGGTGGTGAACCACTTGCCCGTTTCACTGAAGCTAAAACACATATGGGCGAAATATACTCTGACTTGGATGGATACGTTAAAGATTTGAGCAAATTTTACAATGGTATGACGAGGCTAACTGTATTGCATATATGAATCTTACTGCTTATAGATTTCGATTATGGGCACAAATTCGTTCCCGAGAAACAGATTGATGAAGTTGCAGAGTTTATGGAGTCAATTAAAACGATTAAGGAGATGTTTGGTCGTGACAGCATGAAAGTTGTCTTTTTTGGTCGGACCAGTAATGGAAAGAGCTCTGTCATTAATGCCATGCTCCACGCGAAGGTTCTGCCTCAAGGGATGGGTCACACCACTTCCTGCTTCTTGCAAGTGGAAGGTGGTCTCGAGAACGAGAAATATCTGATGTTTGAGGATTCTGAAGAAAAAATTGACTTTAATGAAATTCATAATGTTGGCCATGCTTTGAGTTCCGAGAACAGGTACTATGGTTTGTGGAAGCAATCATTTCTATTTATCTTTTCAGCGACAGACCATCTATGGGACAGGATGCTCTTCTCCGAGTCATCTACCCGAAAAATGCATCACGCCTTCTACAGAATGATGTGGTGCTCCTCGATAGTCCAGGTGTTGATCTTTCTCCTGAATTCGATGGCTGGATCGACAAGCATTGTAGGGACGCGGACGTCTTTGTCCTAGTTTGCAACGCCGAAGCCACATTAACTCAAGCTGTAAGTAATATCGGAATGTGGAAGTCAATACTTACATATGTTCTAGGAAAAAAGCTTCTTCGAACGTGTGAGCCGCCTTTTATCACGTCCAAATGTTTTTATTCTGAATAATCGCTGGGATGCTAGTGCGTCGGAAATTGACCAACATGTTGATCAAGTACGCCAGCAACATTTGACTCGCTTCCGTCAGTTCTTGGTTAACGAGCTGAAAGTATGCTCATACTCTGAGGCGGTTGAGCGAATCTTCTTTGTGTCAGCCCGTGAAATGCTTGACGCTAGATTAAAGGAAAAGAAGGAAATTGAACGAGGTAAGACTTTGGGATGAATCAAGATCAATAAGATTTGTTTGCAGCTTACCAAATGGACGGCCATCTCAGAAGACAACAGGAATTCCTGAGCTTTGAGAATCAGTTCGAGCGCTGTATATCAAAATCAGCTATTCGTACGAAATTCGAAGCTCATCTTCTCCGTGCAAGGGAGATCGTGTCTAACATGCGCCACAATTTGGAGGTTGTTAACCATGCTGCCGTACAGGAGAGGTAGGTACCACATCGTCAAATGTCGATCATACTTTCTGTTACGTCCACCGGGTTGCTAATCCGGGGATATCGCGATTCGGCTATGGCCTCGGGGATCGCTGCAGAATTGTCTGCGAAACAAAACCTGCTATTATTTGATACCCCCCAGGGGGTATTTCTGCACGAAATCTGCAAAAAAAAAAACAGAAAAACTGCAGAAATAGCCCACATTTTTTGCGCCCGCTTTCCACTGAATCCCCCCCCCCCCTTCTATGTAAAAGACCGTGCTCGACAACGTGGAAAACATTCCTACACCATCCGAGACCCCCTAATACCCCCCTGGCCATGTTCCTCCTTGTTCCTCGAGCTGCCAGGGGCTCCTCTCATGACGATGGTCCCGACACGATTACCCTGCGCGAAGGATCGAACGCCGAAAGACCGTACCCTCACCCCCAATTCGACGTTCTGTTCCCGCTCCTGCTGATGTATGACAATAGCGCGGTTAACAAGGTGGCGACAGTCGCACATGCGACATACAAACAATCAGACGTAGAGGTGAGAAACATTGTATAAGGTGGCTATCGTATGACCGTACGAACAGAGCGCGCCTAACTGCGTATCATACCTGGGACTTGCTAGCACCGCAGGTAAACCTCATACAAGTCACATCTGTAACACCTCCCCCCTTAGTATGGAACATCGCCTAGGAGGGGTGTACAACAAACAAGATGAAGTGGACCTTCTTCGAGGGGATCCACGACTCAGTGCTGCGCGGCGGACTTCGGTAGGCCCTGGCGGCGTCGGTGAGGCACGTCTCGAGCGGGCACATCGGGCGGCGGCGTCGACGACATCTTCTTCGCTCCAGTCTTGACGGCATCCGGCTGGCGATCCTCGTGGTGGACGGCACTCGGGCCGGGAGGCGGCATCACAGACAACAGAGCGCCAATGCTCACTTCCTTCTGCTCCACCAGTCCATGGTCCTTGCAGTTCTTGTCGCGTCGGGTCTCCGGAGGCGTCCTCTTCTTCGGGTTTCAGACGGGGTTTTCGCGACGTTCGGGCTGACTCGCTTTCGGGAGGCTGCTGCTGCGGAGCACCTCGGAGTACAGCTTCTTCTTGCTCATCCCATCCACCGGGAGAGTCTTTTTCTTCTGCTCCTCGCCCAACGGAGGAGGCTTCGGCGCGCGGCTATCCCCTGGCGGATTCTTCTCGGCGAAGACGGCGCGGAGTGGCATCCGGTCCATTCCCAGAGCGCGGATGGCGGGATGTCCGAGAACTTGGAGATCTGACGGCGCGATGAGGACTTCTTGCTCGGTCTTGCGTCCATTCCAGTTGACGACGGATCGGAGGGATCCCAGGAACTCCATCTTGTTCCTCGATGCGTCCAGAACTTCCTTCTTGACGGCTTTCAGCTGCGGGCGTCCCATGTCGGCCCATGTCTTCCAGCTGATCACTGTGTGATCCGACCCGGTGCCTTCACTGGCGTCTTCTTCATCAAGACGCTGACGAGCGGGGTGGTGACGCATCCAGCAGATCCCATAGTCCCGATCTGCGTCTTCTCCGTACGCTGGCTGCAGTAGCGGGCTATGTGGCCCGTCTCGCCACATTCCCGTAGCACCGCGTGTTCTTGTAACGGCAGTTCTTGCGTCCATGGAGTCCTCCACAACTGCGGCACGGCGAACGTGGTCGTCCATGACCTTCTCTCTCGGGAGCCGGCAGATGACGTAGTAGAGGTGCGGCGTCGGCGTTCGCTCTTCTTGCGGTCTTCTGTCTTTGCGGCGACGGCGAAAACTTGCGCGGGAGACGCTCCAACGGCCTTCGCATCTTGCTTCCGGGTTGACCACTGACGGCAGGCTTCAAGCAGCTTGTCGAGCTTCGCATCGGGATCTTCGACTTAAGCGACTTCAGCGACTTCGATAAGCGACTTCAGCTGGTCCGTCGTAATCTGCGTTGCTTGGAAGCGCTCCACGGCAGCGTTGACTTCAGCGAAGTAGTCGGCCAAGTCTTGTCCAGGCTGGCAGCGCGTCTGGAGACAGCGATATCGGGACCGGAAGAGGGATTCGCGGTGCCCGAAGAAGCCAGTGAGCTTGTCGACAGATGTGTTGAAGTCAAGGTCCGTGGGTTTCTGCGGCAAGAGGAGCTTCGCGTACCGGTTGTAGGTCTCGGCGGCCAGCTTGCGCAGTAGAAGGCGGACGCGGTCTTCATCCTGGAGGTCTTCTCCGTCCTTCTTGAAGACGACTTCGTACCGGGCGATCCACGCGTCGAAGGTGGAGTCGGCGTCTTCGTCGTACGCGAACACTTCCATCGTGTTGGCGAGCTTCTCCATCAGAGTCTGCTTCTTGTCCAGGACGGCAGACGCGGCGGGTGGAGTAGGAGCGACGGCGGCGGCTTTCAGGAGCGCGACGATGGCTTCCTGCTGCTGCTGCTGCTGCTGCTGCTGCTGCTGCATGGAGTCCTGCTGCTTCCTGATGATCTCCAGCAGCCCGGCCATCTTGTCGTCCTCCATTGTCGCAGGTTTCTTCCCCTTCGTCGTTTGAGCTGGCGGCGTCGCGTGAGTTCGGTTTGATCGCCAGTTGTTACGTCCACCGGGTTGCTAATCCGGGGATATCGCGATTCGGCTATGGCCTCGGGGATCGCGTTTGGCTACGGCCAATGGGTACCTCAAACTTGGGTAATTAAACCTTTATTCAGAGATGTCGGGTTCGGGTTTCGGGTACCCGAAAAATTCGGGTTCGGGTTTCGGGTTCGGGTACTCGAAGCTTTCGGGTTCGGGTACGGGTTCGGGTACCCGAAAGGTTCGGGTTCGGGTTACTCGAACCCGAAAATTTGACATTTTAATTTGCTCCAAGACTCTTACCACGGCTGTTTAGGAGATTTTTACTACTTGTAGTGTTACTATTTGTTCTGTTTTTACCTACATCTAGCGGGAAATTGGTCATTTCGGCGCGAATTTTGGATTTAAGTCGAAATTTTGGATTTTTTTCGGGTTCGGGTACGCTTTTGGATTTTCGGGTTCGGGTACCCGAAACTTTCGGGTTCGGGTACGGGTTCCCGAAAAAATTTTCGGGTATGCATCTCTGCCTTTATTTACAAACGGGCGCGGCATAACAATAACACGGTTAACAAGGTGGCGACAGTCGCACATGCGACATACAAACAATCAGACGTAGAGGTGAGAAACATTGTATAAGGTGGCTGTCGTATGACCGTACGAACAGAGCGCGCCTAACTGCGTATCATACCTGGGTCTTGCTAGCACCGCAGGTAAACCTCATACAAGTCACATCTGTAACACTTACCATTGTAGGCAAAAGCTTGTTCTCGACTTTGAACTGAAGAACAAGGAGTTTGCTGAATGCCGTGAAAATTTCAAGACATTCGAAAACATGTATCTCGATCAACAGCATTCACTTCGAGCGGAGGTTCACCTGAAGGTGTCCTCTGATTTCCATGACGAAATCTCCCGTCTCGAAGCCATCATTGATCGGTTTGAGCGCCGCTTCATCGACGAGCCACCACAAATTGCTGTCTACAAGAAGCTGCTGGCGGAGCATATCGAACAATGCATTACTAGTGATCTCGAAGCTCGTTGCACCGGCGGATTAATGACTAGAATCTGGACACTTGAGCAAGACATGTTTAGTAAGTGTAAACTGCATTCCCCTGTTGGGATTATTTTGCTTTCAGGACATATTCAAGAGATTCTAAGAGATCCTTATACACAAAAGCTGGAAGAGATCTGGAAGTACCGTGCACCGTTTAAGTTTTCTATTAATGTGAATTGCCCAACATTAATGGAAGACTTCCAAGAAGACTTGGAATTCCGATTTAGTCTGGGTCCTTCTGCCATAATTCGCAGAATTATTGCTTATCGTTCAGGGCAGCCTATCACTGCTATTTCTGCTCAGAATTCCATCACTCGTGCTTTGGTATGTTCTTATGTCGGCGAGAAATATGCATATTGAGGTTGCAGAGTCATGGATCAAGTCTGAGCCGTTCCTATACTGAAGTCGGACCTAATGGCATTTCGAAGCAAAAGAGCTTCCATGATTTTCACAGCGCTCCTCCGAACCCTGTTGTAAATAACGATCAGAGCCATGTAATTTCCCAGCTCCTCTTATCCTCAGTCTCGGTTGCGGCAAATGGAAGTGTTGGCTTGATCATCATTGGCGGACTCGTCTACAAGAGTCTTGGATGGCGCGTAATTGCTACTGGAGCCGCTATCTATGGCGGTTTGTACGCATTGGAACGTCTCCGTTGGAACTCAAGCGCCAAGGAGCAGCATCTGAAAGATCAGTTCCGCTCACATCTCACTACCAAAATGAAGCATGCTGCGGGCATGCACACTGCTCACTGCGAAAATCAGGTCCTCCGTGAAATGGAACAGGTCCATGAAGGTCTAAAAGCTACAGTTGCTGGTGCTCACCGCGAAATGAAGGATCATCTGGATGTTCTCAAGAATGATGTTTCGAAGATTGAGATTGTAATGAAGGAGCTTAGTGTTATTAAGTGAGTTCTGACATTTCAATTCAACTGCAACAAAACCATATATACTTTCAGAGGGAAGACTGCGTTCCTGAATACAAGCATGGACCAGTTTGAAGCGAACTATCTGGCGCCTGAAAGTCCTCAGTAATGACGGAGCACCATTATCGTTAGCTTCCTAGATTAGATATAAGATGATTTTAGATTATTGTTGATTTTTATCGTTAACGATCATGATTTAATATTGTTTTATATCGTTTATATATAGGTGGCCCATATTGTGTGTCGGGTATTTGTTCAATAAATACGATGAGATAAAAAATCTTAGCATGTTTGCTCGACATCAGGTGTAAACCCTTTCACCTTACCCTTTCAAGAAAGCGTGCATCAGCTGTGCATAATTTCATAGCGCTTCGCAATTATGGCACTAGAATCGAGCGACGACGAATATATCGTCCCTGCATTAGGAGGAACTAAAGAAATAATACGAAATGGGAAGAAATCCTCCGACGACGAATGGTTTTTAATTGCGTCGGAGGAACATAGAACTGTGCAAGATGTGTTTTTCGACAACAGCCGATCATCTACAACTATTCCTTTGTCTTCCGTTCATACTGCAGCTGTTGTGGAACTGCCTTCTCCTCCTTCGCCACCCGAGATCATTTCCTTTGATCAGGTTGTCTCGGAAATTTTCAGGTAGGCTCGAACGTATAAGCTGTCACAACTGGTCTCTTCAGCTTCGTCATTCCTGGTCATTCATGTTCATTGATAACAACCGGAAAGAGAGGGACCTATATTTTTTCATCAGCTGCTACCTACGACCGCCGCAGAGTTGATCCACACTTTTTGAGACTCCTTCTGAAAAGACTAGAGTATTTCCGCAAAATGTTCGTCGGTTTGTGGGACTTCTGCAGCCGCACAGATCTAATCGAGACAGCTAAACCATTTCAACATGCTTTGTCTGACCTACTTAATGCGACAATCGAAGAACTGGACATAATGAAGCGATGCACGAGGTTCAATGGTTAGTTGTGAAGATAGAGAGCAAATGAGCTGCGACCGCAGCGACCCTCCCCCTCCCCATCCCCCGAAAAAAAAATTCTGGATGCCCATTTTAGGATTATCATCGGTAATAGTCAGCATGCAGAGACACCATGATAGACTTATTCTTCCCTATAAAGTATGTTCACAATTCCACTACGGCTACTACTTCGACGACTACAGTTTGGACCAACTACATGAAAACGTACTCAGAGAAACTAAGGATGGCGTTATGTTTACCGAGGACAAAGTTCTAGTATGGCGCTAAGCTCCAAAACCAGAGATTCAATAATAGCTTGTAGAAAGAATTTTTCCTGCGCATCTCAGAAGATTTTCTTCAAATCATTCTATCCTACATTGACTGGCTCTTTGAAACGCAACGAATGACAAAAATTTCCGGCACAACCGAAGCAGATATGTTGGTTGTTACCATTACTAACATAATACAACGAAACATTTAGCGTTTACCAGAATAATGTAGTGTGGAACTACAACACTTTCTCATCGCTCGTTTCATTTCCTATTCTTTGGACTACCGACCTCCGTCATAGTCTTGGCAAAGCGTCACAAGCAATAGACGCTCTCCGAAAGTTAAAGATTTTGAGCAGAAGGGAGAGCCTAACACCCTTCTCCAATTTCTTTCGACATCACCGAAAGGAAGCGGGTCTTGATGATGAGTAATTTCCCAATTACAAGATCATACGAATTGATGGAGATTTTTAGGGTGTTGGATAAAGACGAAATAACTTTAATACTAGAGAAGAGCGCTGCAGACTGCGCCTACCAATACGATAATCGTTTGTTTCGGGTCATCCTAGAGCAGAACGACCTACAACAGTTATTATGCGAATATAGGGTAAGACATTATACAAAAACAAAGTCGTATATGTAGAAGTTTTCAGCAAATATTTTCGTTTTCCATAGTATCCCAGTACTTCCTCGCCATGTTGAAGCTTTCGAGGAATAAAGTGGTTCTCGACAAGAAGCTGCGCGAGATTCTCCAATTATACGGATTGTCCAGTGAAAGAGCAAAACGTTGGCACGTGGAAGTACCGGAGGATGGCAAGCCAGCTGAAATTAAACCAGTTCTTGCAAATCCTCTTGATGGCATTCTTCCTGATTGCTTCTGGCACACAAATAACACGGGCCTTTCCTTATTGTTCACGATCTATTACGCCCACGTTCAACTGGTTGGTGTTCTCCAAGAAGGTATAAGGTATCACGCTTCCTTGAGAGAAGAAAAGAAAACAGTTTCAGGCGCATACAAGGGACAGAAAACTCATTACTTTTTTGTTCGAGTGCGTAAATTCCGCTTTGCCGCATTTATGAACATGAGGCTGTGCGCCGCGTTGTTTGACTGTCTCTCCAATTACGTAAGTGACCTTCGTTCTATATATCTAACTATGTACGCCCACTTGGCTGCCCACTTTGGTAATATGTGTGGTAAATAGCACCCACGAAAATTTGTGTTGTTTCCAAACCTCGGAAAGCCAAGAAAAAAGAAAATAGCGCCACACCATTTCCTGAATGCCCTTTAGACCTCGGACTTCTATAAATTTAAGGCATGACGTTTAGGTGTCAACAGTTATAAAGACATACTCTGAGAAGATCCTCTCTTCTGAGACCATCTCTGAAGTGATGGTCTTCGTGAAGCAGCTGGACGCTCACGTGAAGGTCATCTTCCTAACGGACACAGATTCTCGGAAACTGTTCCACGCTACGGTTAAAGCGGTGTGTTCAACTGCAAAGAAGTTGACCAACGCCGCTAACACGGAACATGGACTTCCCAATGAGGCCAGTCTAGAGTCACTGATTAAGGTGCTCTCCAGATGTAGGGAAACATTCGTCGGCTTTTCTAAGATGGTTGACCATCCCGTCTATGAGTCTCTTGCCGCACGGATAAGCGGCCAGAGACGCTTTTAACGTCCATTGCTTTGTAAAGCTAAACGACAGGACGGGTTTTTGATCTTACTTTGTCTGATACAAGCGATTCCAGTGGAATAAAATGCAAAGTTGAAATACGGAGATCGGCTTATGTACGGGAATTTCCCCGAATAACCGGCGGATGACCCAGTTTGACGCCACAAGAACGAATGAGATGGTCAATCCTGTCGGGATCACATTTATTTGGAGCAAAAGAAAATGGAATTCATATTATGGAGTAGCATATGTTTATTAATTATAAGAACCTCGAGAAGCTTTAAGCACAATATTATTAAAAAGCATGATCTGTCAGTGATGGATGCACTTCCGAAGGCTTGCCCGTTTAAGGCACTTGTGCGTGTCCATATCGTAGACTTCGTTCTCCTTGCATTCGAAGTCAAACTTTGTCATTTCTGGACCGTTCTGAATGCACGCGTAGTAAAGGCGGTTGCAGGGCCCATCGCTGTAGATCCCTTCAATCTTTGCAATACATGAGTCGGCCTCAACATAGGGAACGTAGATTGGCAGGATAGGCTGGTCAGTCGGCATTCCTCCGGGGGCATTCCTCGAGGTGACAGCGTTGAAGTCGGCACGAAGTTGCGGCTGTGGCCTCACACTCTGCGGAAGGTCGACCTCAACATAGGGAACGTAGATTGGCAAGATCGGCCGGTCAGTCTTCAGAACTGGGGCATTCGTTGAGGTGACGGCGCTGAAATCACTGCGAGGTTGAGGCTTTGGTGTAATACTTTGCGGAAGATTGTAGTAATGATTCGGTTTATCCGGAAGCGGTCCCTTCTGTTGAGGCGTTCTGAAATAACTATGTAGTTGTAAAGCAAATATAAAGTCCTGTAAATAGGTAAACTTTTTGGTGAAAAAAGTAAAATAAATAAACCGCGTCACTTTTCTTTTAAGCGCCCTCAAAATGACATTACTCTTTGACGAGTATTACGTTATGTGAGACCTATGAGAGTTGTTCCTTGTAAATGTTAAAAACATTACTGCTCTTACTCTGGCTCGCCATTCTGGGGAACATCAGGCTGTGGGACTGATCCGCCGCATTCGGGGACACGTTCTTTGGAGTCGCAGCGAATGGTTCCTTGCGAAAATTTCAGTCCAGCCGGACAAAACCGGACAAAAAGACGTTGCCCGACGCAACTGAAGTAAACTTCTCCACAGCCAGACGAGTAGTGTCCGTCGGACAATCCTCGACAGTCGAACTCTGGAAGCGGAAGGTTTGGCGAAGAAATAGTGAAAATTTAGAGCATGCACATATACAAAGAATGGACAGAATTTTTATGGTACTATTGAATTGTTTTTGGAATAGTTTTGCTTGATTTGCTAAACAGAATTTCTCGTGCGCAAAAAAAGGTGCCAAAAATAAAACGTTGCTCACCTGGAATTTTTGGAATCACAAGCCGGTTTTGGGACGTTCCTTCCTTTGGCTGACGAACACCACCACAATGGCGAATGTCCTCCTGTTTCCCGTTCAGTTTACCGACGCAAGCAGACTGGTTGGAGTGTGTCTGAACTTCAGAAGACTGTGAAATGTTGCAGGAAGGAACATTCCCTGGGACATCACAGAGTCCGGTCTCTGGACTAAACACATCTGTTCCCGAACAGAACTTCTTCTCATTCTGCTTTGGATTACAGGAATAGTAGAACTTCTCACATCCACCAGCGCCGTGCAATCCTGGACCCTTCAGATTACAGAATTCGTCCGCTTGGGATGACTGGGGGAAATGCCCAATAGTGGTAGAAAATGGCGAGGAAGAAGCTTCTGGAGTAGTCGAAGGAGTAATGCTGCTCGTGTTCCTGAAAAAAAACTGTTTTAACTACGTAAAGCATTGGTCTGTGTATCCACGGTGAAGGGCATCTTGCGTCTTAGAAAAGGTCCCATTTTATTAGAGACAGGTGAACCGAGCAGCTCAAGAAAATAACTCGGAAGTTCTGGACAGAAAAAAATGTGGGTAGGGTTTTCTTGGTCTGGGGAACCCAAAAGATCATTTCACTTACGGCTTGTTTTCAGTGGAACGAGGAAGTGCCATTTGAGAATAGTTTGCCGGCAGTTCCTGGTGCTCTTCATGTGCTGTGGAATGAGTGATCGTTGAAATATCGACGACAGCGGCTGTTGTCATAGTAGACGAAAGTTTGACCGTTGTGGAAGTAGGTTGTGGTTCAATTGTAGTCAGAGCAGATTGTGTACTCACCCTAAAGAAGTGATTTAAATTATTAGTAGTGGAAAGATATTGCTCGTTATTTTGTCGTCATATAGACAATCTGTCCAGAAGGGGATAGAGAGTTGTAATCAAAGACTGTGTTTTCCTTATTTTCAAAAACTGAGTACCCAAATGTAACTATGATGTTTACAGTTCTGGACAGAAAAAAATGTGGATAGGGTTTTTTTGGTCCGGGAAGCCTAAAAGATCACTTCACTTACACGTCTTCAGTGGAGGAAAAAGGTATCATGTCAGAGTAGTTTGCCCGTCGTTCCTGCTGCTCTTCATGTGTTGTGGAATAAGTGATCGTAGAAATATCGGTAACATCGATTGTTGCCATAGAAGACGGAAGTTCGATCGCTGTGGGAGTAGACTGCGCATCATTGCTTCCCCTAAAGAAGTGATTTAAGTTATTAGTGGTGGAAGGTCGATGATTTGCGGGCTTTCCCGCGTTTTGACGAACTTCGTTGACCTACATAGTGAACTCCGTGGCAACAGACTCAATTTCCTGTGAAGCATTGACCATTAGTTGTCGCCGGTGTCGTCGGTATACGGTTGCCGTAGTCGCTAAATTGATATCATCATTTTGCACTGACCGTCCGACGCTTATTTAAATGTGTATCTTACCGTTTGGGCCATGTGCTTTATAAAATGCCTTGAGATCCACCGGTTGCGCTGTCGGTAGAAGTGGGAAAAATACGGCGACAATTTGATGGAGAAGGAGCAGCTTGATGTACATTGTCGGAAAAGCGCACATCAATGAGGAGAATGCCGCCACCGATGGCATTTTAAACATATGCAGAAAGTTGTCGCCCCGTTGTTGAATGTATCGCAGGCAAAAAACAAAAAACAAAATAAAATTGTGTAAAGGACTGGGAATAGCATTTGTTGTCAAACTGCCTTCACATTCCGATCAGAAAATTCCTTTCGGCGCCCAGTCAAAATATTTAGATCAAACAGTGGAACATGAGGATTGATTGTTAAGCCTAGCCAGGTTTCCATTGTGAAAGTCGAGATAAGCAACCTGATGGCGATTGGAAAGATCGCAGAGCAAAAAGTGTATTTAAATGAGGAAAAACGATATGCATTGAGTGCCTCGATTACGTATTAGAATTGGTCACACTTGAACAGTGAGTTACGGCTCTTCATGAGATGAATAAGCTTTACCGAATATTATGTTTAAGCTTTCCTTATGTTTGCTACCCTTAAAAATCCGAATTCCTTCTAGTCGCCTTTAACTTGCAATAAATATTTTAGAAGTACCTTAAGGCAAGCGATGGAAAAGTGGGTTTATTTAAAATCTCTAGTAATATGCTGAAAAAAGTTTTTCCCCGCATGTGAATCCGGTTAAGAAATGAACGGATCAATACCGTAATCTCAAATATTTTCACCTTCCGCAAACTGATACTTTGTTATTGTTTGGTAGCCAATCGCTACCAAACAATAACCTACCAAAGCCGCATTTTCCAAAATTTTCGGGTTGACCCGATGACAGCTCTGGTAGCGATAGATCTCAACGAAGCCGATAAGGTTGTATTTGGTCGGCCCATAGAAAACCATCGAATATTGATAATAATCGACATGCTTACAAAATTTGCCGTTGCCATGCGACGAGGCGAAGCCGTGGACTGTGCACATATCTGCAGATACTGTAATATTTATTTTTTTCCTAAAGGATCCTCATGTCGTATAATTCAAAGAGGTTTTCCTGTGTCAAAACCTTCTTTTCCACCTCTGCAGGCTTTCTCTGGTAATAGATGGTGTTATGGAATTTGTGCGTTTTATTAATTTTGAAATGTATGCTTCTTTTCAAAATATTTTGCTCCGTTTCAACTCTTGCATCAATTATTTATTACAAACCAAATAAGAAGGGTGTGCACAACAGTCTTTAGGTGCATTCAGGAACATCGGCTCTATTTAGGCATGGAGATGTTCTTCATCTTGGAGTGCCGCGTTGGAAGGCTCCAGCCTGCTGACTCGAGTTCGCTATTGAAGCGTTTGAGGAGAGTTTTCGGTTTACTAAACGTTTTCGAGACAGCAGGAGTTTGAGGGTTACGTTCCAGGCTAAAATGGCTTCATTATCTACGCTGTCAAATTAGCGATAAAAATATAAATTAGTCTCTCGGAATGGGGAATACAGATGTATATATGTGACGACCAAACTTACTCCAAGCACGCTCTCTCCCAGGTACATCGGCCTAACTTCTCTGAAAAGCGCAAGCGACCGGGGCACTTCACACGGTGAGGGATGTAGTTGGAGCAAGTGATGAAGTTGTTGAGACAAGTGCCTTCTTCGAAGTGTCCATCCCGGTTCGTGCATTCATATAGGACGAAGGTTCGTGGATCAGCTGTTACCGTGGACGGAGCCGAGGTAGTCGGGGGAGTTGGCGGAGTAGGCGGTGGCGGACTGAAATATGAGAGTGTCAGAATACCACCAACTCTGACAAACACGCTTAGAAGTAGGGTATAAACCTACTTGGCAAAGGTACTTACTTTGTACAGGTACTTAGCCAAACGCAACGGTTCTTTAGGAACACCAGCTGGCGGGGACATGTGGCTCGATAGGCGACCTCGTTGACGCAATGCACAAAGTAGGGAAGACACTTTCCTTCCTCATAGACTCCGTCGTCTTTGTTTTCACAATCGAAGTCCGTGTCACGGCTAAAACAAGAGTAACATTGTATTGGTATCAGTTGGAAGACCCACGGAATACAACGGTCCTCGAGAACGCAAGTTTTTGCGTCGAACACGTATCCGGCTTCACAGGACTTGAGCACAGGGACGGACCCATTAGAATGGCACTCCACGAAGTTTCGATAGCACTGCTGAAGAGCATACTTGTCCGGTTGCTTTCCACTGCACGTAAAAGGGTCCTTCGTTTGTTGGGATACCGAACCCATTTTGAAAAGGTCCATAACATGGGGGTTTTCAGACTCAGAATGTTTTCTAAAAGCACGACATTTTGATGGATTATATCTTTATTTTAATTTTAATTTAGATGACCATAAGAGGCAACAGAAGTAGCGTCACCTTATCTGACAGCATGAAAAAGGGATTTGGTGACACTTATCTAAGCGATAAAAAAGATTAAATTACAACTAACTAGAATTACGCATGCTGGAATTTTTTTGTAAGTACGACAAATTGCTTAGGGCCTTATTTAAATGTCGATACATACCCGTCGACGGTACAGTCGATGACGGCGACACAGCTGCCAGACGTTGAGTTGAATACCATATTTTCGGGACATCTAAGCACCAAGGAGTAGTTTCTCGAGCACTGGAAGTAATCAGGGTTGCATTGGCGAATTTCGTGGAACCCTTCATCTCGTTCCGTGCAGTTGACGTTCAGAGGACTCGGCTTTGGATGGTTTGCTTCTTCAACGAGAAGCGTGCTATAAGGGAATTGTAACCTGCTATGAAAGGACGGAACTTACTTATTGGGGCATCCGGTATTGTGTGATTGGAAGGTGCATGTGCTTTGTTTGTCGTCGAAGAAAAGACCTTCTGGACAGATGAATTTGACCGGTTCATCGTTGGTGCAGAGCCAAAACGAGGCTTCACAGTCTCCTTCCTTTATGAGTTGTCCCTGTTTTCCAGCGCACTCTTCAGACATTGTCAGGTTCTTCGCTGAAAATAGTCAACAGCGTATAAAGTATGCAGAAATCTATTTTTAAAATTTTGACGGTACAAAATCATTAATAATAAATTTAGAATGCTTCACATCTCTCTCCTATCATTTAATTCGTTTTTTTCAGATTAGACATGGACTCTCCACATAGGAATTTTTACGATAGTTCCTGCTGTGCGACACAATGTGAACAAAATCACTTACTCTCGGTAGCGTTGGTTATGTCATCGGTTATGTCGTTAGTTACGTGGTTGATCGCTTTGATGTTCTTGCGCTCGATGCCTGGGGGATTGTTCTTCTTCTTCGAGACTCTGCAAAATTGATATAGAGAACAAAATCATGAAGAGGAAAGCTTTTCTTGCATTGCTCATGATCTGTTGTTTGTTTTGTGGGCAAAATTGTAATTTCCTTACTGGTGAGTGCAAAACTTTCGTAAGGGTAATGCTAATCGTTCTCACATTCTGACTGCCAAATATTGGCCGAATAACCTACCTTGTACACCTCATCTTGAAGTCGCAGACTCCTGTAGTGGCATTGTAGTAAAGGAAGGCGCTTGGACAGTACATAACGCTGAGATACCCACTATTACAGTATGCATATTCCTCGCTGCACTCGTGCATGGTGTGGTAACCATCTTCCTTACCCTTACATGAAAACGGAGCTTTGCGACTGGAATAGAAAAAAATCGGTGCATAGAAAATAGTTGACTCACTAGATTTTGGTAGGTATGGTGATATTGGTGTTGGTGGTGGCATTCTTGCTACACGCTTCGACTTTACTACGCACGTCGCACTGGTCGTTTTCCGCGTTCATGACGAGGCGTCCGTTATGCCCATGGGGGCAAAAGAACATGTACTTTCTAAATCCGAGTTCGTTGCGCTCGCAGACGAAAAAGTCCGAACTACAACCAAAAACGAACGCTCCTTCCTCTACACATTTAGCATTGGTGGTCTTGTCAGTGTCTGAAATATGCTCCTGTTTAGAAGGTGTCTTACGGATACAGTGCTCTCAAAAATTTTCTATATATAGAAGAAAGTGTTATGTTAATTCGAAAACTATAAAAAAGTAGCCCTATGTAAACTTTTTGAGGGTGGTTTCTCAAAAGAAGACAGTATAAAGTACTTACAGTCGTAGGAGACCGGTGGTGCCGTTGGATTCGATGCGTAGAGAAGAGGCAGTAGTGCCGCAGTGGCGATAAATTTGAGGATCATTCCTGCAAATGAACAATAGAGTGCGGCAGGGAAACGTAGGCCGAATGTGACGAGCTGGCTTGGACCGCGGTATATAAAACGAGGAGAGATAGACGTTTCTCAGCCGACAGCGTCAAAACATACAAAGTGGAAAGAGAGCTAATGTTTTCCGAATTTTATTTTTTCTTCCCATGAAAGCATTTCACTGTGGAGATGGAACGAAGTTTCACACGCATCAATTGTTGGAAGCACTTGTTCAGTCACAACACATTTGCCATGGAATTCTGCCCATGGAAATCCTGCCCTCTGCCCATTTCGTACTACAACATATGACACTTCTGTATATCATGCAGGCTATGTATAGATAATAAAAATTGTACCTTTCTTACGGTGGTAAAGACATTCCTTCACATCGAGCAACTAGTTTCTGTGAAATGCTCCTAGGAGTACTGACCTGTGTTTTTTTTCGTACAGAGAACCATGATTACGATGAGTAAAGCAAAAATTAATCCACAACAAAAAGTTTTTATTCAGGTTACATTTATACCACAATCAATAAATACCAGACATCGTTACTCATGCTTTGGTCAGGATCTCCTTCGCATTTTCCTCGACAATCTTCCCGATAGCGTCAACATCTTCTTGCCACGTAACAATGCGCTGACGCATCGTCTTGATCTGATCGACGGAGAGGACGCGAGGCTGTACCCAGGTGACGCACACCGTCTTCTGCACCTGGTTGATGGTGCCATTGATGAGGTTCTTGCTGAGGGCTCGCATGACGACGAACTCGACTTCCTTGTCGGAAACTTGGGCCTGACGGGCGATGTCATCGAACGAGAGGTAGCGACCCTTAGACGGACGCTGCAGGGCCATCTCCATGATGCAAAGAAGGCGCAGTTTGTTCATGATAGCCTCCTCGGCGTTTTTGAGATCGGTCCACTTTGTCCAATACTTGGACAGGCTCTTGAATTTGGGAATGTCCCCAGCATTGAATGCAAGAAGGACCTCGAGCAGCCAGTTGTATTCACTGTTCTCGAGCGACTTCAGAACAGGGTGGGCGAGCTGAAGGAAGTCAGTCAGTAATATGTTCATTAAAAATAATTATATACCAGTTCTCCGAAATTGAAGATGTTTTCACCGAGGAGGGCTGCAAAGCCGAGGAGAACAGCTAGATCGAGCTTTGTAGCATCGTCCAACTTATTCTGGTCTTCGCATCCGAGGTATCTCAAAGCCTCGCGGTAGTAAGCGGCGTGGTTTCGAGTCTCCTTCAGGTACTCAGCAGACGCTTTGTAAAATGGAGCGTGCACTTCGGTGACTCCATTAACCTTGTCCAGTTCGTTCTGGGCTTGTTCGAGGAGGCGCTGAAATGATGGTGGTGAAAATCCAGTAGATTTGTTTCACAATTTACGATTTTATGAGATAATCCATAATTTTTTTCATATTTTACCTGCTTAAAGGTAGGTGTCTAACGACAGTCAGAAAATGAAGTGCAAAGAACTACAAAGAGCAAGCATACTAGCACGATCTTCCGATTGGTCCAAGTTTTAACCCTTTTTCCTCTTTCTAGGTTACTGCAGTATTCTCCGCAATTATGCAATGTAACAACTAACCCGAATTTCAACAGGGTCGTCCAGTTTACCGTCAGTCTTGTTCTTCAACTTCAATTCAATAACTCCCGTGTGGAGCCGGATCATAGCAGTCTTGTCCTTGCTACAAACGCGTTCTCGCTTCTTTAGGAATTCGAAGGCAGCTGCGGGATCTAAAATCTTCTTCTTTCGACTAACTGCGGTCCGACCGTCCTCTACCTGACTTGTAGATGTTGTGCGCAATGGGAATACAGATCATGGCCAGCTGAAGAGTATTGATGCGGTGCTCGAAATCTTGGATGAAGTTATCGTACAGCTCTTTAGTGTTCACATTCCCAAGTTCGCCTGTTTCCAGAGAGGTGCGAATCTGCTGGGTCAGCTGGTGCCACAGCTTCTTCTGATAGTTCTGCTCGAGTTCGGACCATTTGTCCTGGAGAGCTGCACCCTGCGCGGCGTTTCTCTGCTGGCGAAGATACTTTTCCGCACGGTCCGACATTATGAAACCTGGAGAATCTGTCTCATGAGCAGGGAGGAATAGCTATGAGAAATGGCGACCGTTTCCGCGACATCTTTTTTTACCGCAAAATGGATATAGAAATCGTCGGCACGCAAATATCGTTATTACAGTTTAAGACCACCACAGTTTCACAGCAACAGTCAGCACAGTTGTATGTTCTCCATAAAAGTTTTATTTTCAAAGGGCTTTTACAAGACTAAGTGCGTAGATCATTACTGGCGCAAACAATTTTGATTGAAAGCCTTCAACAAAGAAAACTGTCTGTTACAGCATTTGGTTGCTAAAAGCAGCCAAGTCATGTGGCCATTTGCACAACAGAAACTTAGTTTTCTCGTCACGCAGGTCATGAAAAGTTATCTGCTACTGTAACCACACTCATATGATGGGACAAGCAAAACGCGGTACCGACAAAGCATTACGCGAATCTTCCTCACACGCCAAGTCGGTGGACACCAAACGTACGAAGTTTACAAATGCTGATGTTTTCAAATTTTCCACTTCGCTCCGGGACCACCGGCCATCGTTTTCGCGCAAAATGCAATTATTTGAGTTCGAGTGTCTTACAAACCCTGCAGGTTCTGCGCAACATTTGTGCCGTCTTTATAAGAAAAATGATTTGAAACATTGGGGGCGAGAGGTACAAGTTTTATGGGACACTACTTGCAGGAGGGAAAACGTTGGAAATCGGCTTTTTTATCTGCGTGTAACCTTATAGAGAACCATTCATGTTTATCTAATTATAAGAAGGATTATGTCATGTGAGACTGGTTTATTTCGCCTCAGGCCATCGGAATATGAGTCACAGCTGATCACTCTCATTTGTCTGACACGATTTCGAACTGACCTCGAATGTAGGTCTCGATGACGACCGTGCGATGAGTGCGACTCCACTCATCTTTTGGTCTGTCGACTACGTCCCACGTTTTTTTGCGTCGCGCCGTAAACGGGCCAGCTGCTGCCAGCCGCGGCCAGTCGCTGTTGTGTGTTTGATAAGCGGTCGTGAAACGGTGGAGGGCGAAAAACATTTTTGTTTCGATTTAGTGCGAACGATGGCCGACAAGACGGAGCAGAAGCGGCGATTCAGCTCCAGGACCACCGCTTTGGAGGTAAGCCAAATGTTATACATAGTGTGGACAACGGAAAATCAATAAAGAAGTTGGGTTAGCTTTGCATTCTTTCTACAATTTGCAATTCTCTCTATTCACCTTCATTTGTAAGCTATGCAAAATTAGTTTAAAGTAGACGGCTACGCCATGTTAAATTTTTTGTTCTGCACTTCTGCCCGTATATGTATAAGAAAAGTCAGATTGATTCTTTTGCATTTGTCAGCGACAGACAAATGCAAAAGTATACAAATCGCCTGAGTTCTTCTGGCGCACCCGCGTTCCCCTCTTGACCTTAAAAAAGTGAGCGATGTGAAAAGAAGATCAAAGAGCTCAGGTTGGTTGGTAAACTTTAAGTGCACAGATCTGTCTAGAACTTCTTCACAAGTGGTTTCATTTGCCTGCGGTTCAGCATTGTAATCATATTAGGCAAATTCAAATTTATAATTTTTTTTAAAGCGAAAGCACTGGTTATTTAACTGACATTGAGGTCATCCAGGCATTTTTTTTACGCTGTCATCGCTATTTCTTCTTTGTAGGTGGTCCAGAACGTCGACCTATCCGATAAGACCATCTTCATCACAGGATGTACCTCTGGGATAGGCGTGGAAACAGTCAGGGCGTTCGTGCTGAGCGGTGCCTCTGTGATTATGGCCAATAGAAACGTTGAGGCGTCTGAGCAGCTGAGGGACAACCTTTACAAGGAGGTATTTCCACCGCTTATCAAACTATGCAAAACAAGTACTTTTAGACCGAACACCGAAAGATTCACATTATCCAATGCGACCTCTCTTCTCTGGCGTCAGTCAGGAACGCTGCTCACGCATTCTTGGCGATGAATTGGTGAGCTATCTCGAACAGTTACAGATGTATCTTGTGTTCAGTCCACTTGACGTGCTCGTCCTCAACGCTGGAGTGTTTGCTCCTGATGGGTTCTCGGTGTGCAGAACAGTCGATGGATTTGAGACTGCCTTTGGCGTTAACCACTTGGGCCATTTCTATCTGACATCCCTTCTTCTGCCCAAGCTAAGGGAATCGAGCTATTCCCGCATCGTGGTTGTCTCCTCGTTGTCACACAACCATACTGGAGTATGTTCAGCATTTTCTTCGAGCCAAAAAAGGGTCGAAAAAAATTGGTTTTTTTCGTTCCTTTATGCTTATATGTTTGATTATCCTTGCTCACATGAATAACCAACTTTGGTCGCAAGAAATTCCCATTTCAGATAGAGCCGACCCTGTCTACCGAAGAAAAACTAAAAATTCTCATTCCTCAAGGCGAAGTCAGTGACGGGTGCTACAAGCTCTACGCAAAATCCAAACTCTGCAATGTGCTTTTCGCCAACCGCATTGCGCGAGTGGACAAGGAGTACGGAGTCCACGCCTACTCGCTCCATCCGGGAACTATGATCGCCACGAGTATAATCTCCCGCTTTCGAATTCCTTAACATCATTCACCCACTTCAGACATCCAACGAAGTTTTGGAATCGTCGGGAAGTTCTACACGATGGTAACAAAATTCTTCACTAGGTCCGTCGCCCAAGGTGCCGCTACGACCGTCTACTGTGCTGCGCATCCTGACGTTAGCGAAGTAAGCATGCAAAAGCGATGAGCTTGGACAATCCAAAAATCATAGGATTCTGGCCGGTACTACGACTGTTGTTGGTATCAGAATAAGAGTTACGATGCCAAGTTGGCCGACGACGAAGAGCTGCAGGAGGCTTTGTGGAAAGAATCCGCACGGCTGATAAAAAAATTCGAAGAAGAAAAGGAAAGTGGCGACGCAGCGTGATACTCTTATGGAGCGCAATTCATTGTAATAATTTAATTCCTAATAACTAATTTGGTAATAATAACCTTAATAAAGAAACAAACATCTCAAGTGAAACATCTCATGCTATCTTATGGGTAAAACATGGTCTGATTGACCTTCTAATATAAATCGACCCCCTAAATTACTCAGTTGAGTTCCTTTTTTTCTGTAAACGACCACCACACCACAAAATAATCCATCTGTAAGAAAGAGAAAGGTTCATCTGGCACACATCTTGAGAACGCCTTTCCGAAAGTGTCCAGTGCTTAGCAGACCACCCACGTAGAGAACAGAAGTCAACTGCACGCAAGGAAGATAACGTGTTATAACAGTGCGATCAACAGCGGAGTTTATCGTCATCGTGGGATGTTCGGATGATAGTGGAACGGAGCGCGCAATCACAGACGTTTGTAGGTTTTCCACTTCTGCAGGAGCTGTGGAAGGGCGAGGGTACTGATAGCGTTTGCGTCCATGTTCGGACTGTAGTCGTTGTAGACGAGGTAGGGTACTTCGAGAATAGGGTTTGCGCGGACACTGGCGGTGCGGTGGGCTGCCTGGCGCTGGAGCTGCCGACCACGTTCGCCATCGAAGCATTGTCTGAACATTTAGAATGTAATTTAATGAAAGAGGGAGTAGGCAAGTGTAGATTTCTCTGATCGCATCACGGAAAAAATATTTTGTTCTATTCAGCAGTTTAATCAATTTATTGTAAATTATTGTCGGAAAAACTCAACTTGTGCCCTGTATCAAATTATTTTCCCAGCCCACCGGTGCTGCAAACAAAGCACTCACCTAATGTTTCTGTAGTGGTTCCGCACGAATCCGCTGCAATGCGAGAACGCGTATTCCACATTATTCCTGGCCAGCTCCCTTTCCAAGCAGACGATGAAGGGCAGAGCTTGCTTCACTTTGACAGCGTCGATGACGCAAGACATGAGTTTGTTCGCGTCACACTCCTTTTGCCCGTGGTTGCACGAAATCTGACCGTTCTGAACGTTTTACGATAGGTGCTTCAGGTGAGTGACACACTGCTATTGTCTTACCCTCATCAGTCGGCTGTTGCCCCAGGGAATAAGCTCCAACTCCATCACGTTTTGGAATTGGTTGTAGATGTTGCCCAGCTGGTGAGTGATGAACTTTTGACAGTAGGGACAAAGGGCTTCGTACATGAGGGTGAGTTTGACCGGCCGACGATCACGTTTAAACGATTCGCATTGGTGGCTCACTCCGCAGCGTTGAGCCGCTTCGACGCTGTCGCACCAGAAATCTGGTGGAATGTTGCATGCCTAAGATGGAATCAGAGGCTATATATCACGCGTTTCAGAAAAATGAGTTAACTACAAGCAATTGATAATTTTCGAAAGGGATAGAATAAAATAAGCTGTGGTGAAAAGGCATTTTTCGATCCCTAGAACAAGACACGGGTAACAGACCCGTTAGATTCCTCTCAGCGTTTCGATCTTTGTGCCCCATCCACAATTCGTCATAAAGAAGTGCAACAGCACATTGTGCCGTTGTCCTCTGGCAGATGTGCTACTTTGCTCTTTAGTGAGTGGGCTTGAAAGCACGTGTTGAAATTTAATCCTGTACGCATTAAGGTTTGGATTATCTTTAAGGTGTTTCTACGGTAAAAGTGTGTAAAAGCAGAATGTAACCTATCAAGGACAAAATCAATTTTTGGAATGTGAGAAGGAGTCGAAATGAAATAAAATAAGCGTATGGCTCGGTTTAGAGGTGCTCTGTTCCTTTTCCAGTTTGACTTGTACTATGCTATAAAACGTCGAGATTAGTAATGTCTAGGGGAACTGCAGACTGAAATCTTCCCGGAGACAAAACCCTTTTTATCTCTTTACAAAAGCCTGAACATTTTTGCCACTCAATAGAGAAGCAAAACAGAAGCATAAAGAACCTAAAAACGCAGCTATGCACAGGACAACTTGGATATATTGCCTAATTATGAAGTTTTTTTGTACAGTTTATGCTGTGAAAAGATTGACAGTGGAAGCAAGGGAGTTACTCATTTGATAACTCTCAAGATGAGATTTTTGCATAATTATTGACATACATCAACGAGTAAGGAAACATAACAAACACCACTCACCGTAACGACGTTAGGAACGACAAGGATGCCCAGCAATAGGAGGCAGAAGGAAGTCGGCATCGAAGCGGATCTCGCCGTCATGTGAGCGACGACTGCCGTGCTGGAGTGGCCAGTGCGCCAAGTGGTCCTCGTTAGCACCTTGAGGGGTCGGACCTCGAGCTAGGGAACTTTTGGGGGCCAGGTCGTGTTTGCCGCTGTCGTCCGCAGTCCCCGGCACTGCCATTTATCTTATTTTTTTAGTTTAAACCGGACTCAACGTTTTTCACAGACGGGACAATCGGACACAACAGCTGATGGACACTTGTAGAAATTAATTGCTAAACGCTTCATTAAAATGCGTCTTTTCTTTTGTCGACGACACTCCACGAAGAACGGAGGCGACGACCTCACTATCGGGCGCTTGGGGTTAGCAGAAAGATTTGCAACACAACTAAAGTTTAAGGCACTGCCGTTTTGCAGCGTGGGGGGTAGGACGGCGGCGATGGCACGAAAATCTGTCAAGTTTTTAGGCTGAAATGGACGAAGAACGTGGATGGATTTCCACTCTGTAACTAATCACTCCAGAAACACATGGATTACTGTCTTGGGTTTTCTCGCTAGGCCCTTGTTGCTGGATGATCGAGAAGCTATTTGTCAGCGCGTCGGAAGCTGTGCAATCCGTTATCAGCTAGCAACTCTCCTCGTACTGACACAGTTGCCATTTTCTGGGATATCACGCACAAGAGCGTTGATTCAGAAAACAGCGAAGAAAAAAGAAAACCCATTGGACTTCAGTGGAAATGGTGAACTATTCGCTTTTTGGATTTTCACGCAAACTCGATGAAACACAAGTTCTGACAAAGAAAACCGACACCCTAGACAAGTTCAAACGACTGTTTATATTGAATTAAGATGCCCGGCGGGTTAGGGTTGAAAATGAGAGCAGATGGACGAAAGTAAGCGTTGCAGGAATCCACATTGGTAAGATCCGCGCATTTGATTGCCATGAAGGCCTTCTTGAGGGACTGTGCCTCTCCGTGTGCTTCTTAAGGAAATCCTTGGGTTGTGGCTACCCAGGAATATGCGTACTAAGACACAATAAAAAAATGAAAAAATTTCAAATTGCTGTTTATTCTTCGAATAACAGAAACGAATTGTGACCGATAAATAAAGTCAGGTGTAAGGTACTTGTTGGCGAATAACTTAGGGGTAAGGTTATTAAACAGCTACATTGGTGTGACACTAGAACTCTAGACGCATGAAGCAGCAGGACAATATATACAAACAGTTGACGACGAAAAAGCACAGTGGCAATGACGGGCCATGGGGACGTTTTTGGGATATCCGCTGGGGTAGAAGCTGAAAGCCGAACGGGCAGTGAGATATGTAGGGAGTTGTATACAGAAGGATGGAGCACACAGGTCTCTAAAGACGACGGGTTAGTCTTTTCGATGCACTTTGGGGCTATAAGATCAGATGATTATGTGTGATTCTAAGAGGCCGGGTTGACCAGGACGTTCTTGGCAGCCATCAACGCCTTGAGATGTTCTAACTCGTGGCTCAATTTGAGCATTTCTTTGCGGAGCTCGCCGTTCTCCGCCTCTAGTTGTTGCGCCCGTTTTGAACGATATTCGAAAACGGCACGGCGATTCGCTCGGCATCTCTTTGCGGCTTCATTATTCCGACGGCGTCGGTCCATATACTGAAACCGGGGCAGTTAGTCATTGAAAGTAAAATAATTTTTCGGCAATTTTTTTCGCTTTATATTTCAGAATATGTTCCGGTACATTAATCAACGGAAATGGTTTGCGGCCTGGACCAGACTTTAGCGGAGCGCCTAATTATACTCTGATTATTCGTTAATTACACCTTTCCATACGCATCTGTTGCGATATGTCGGTGCTTTTGGAATGGTGCTATTATCGCATGCCAAACAAAATGTGGATTTCGTGGCGGGAGCCGAAAAACCTGTTAACCTCTCAGTAGGTATTAAATCTTTGAAGAGATTGTTAGGTGTTGCTTGCACCAAAGATCGCCACAATCACTGAAATTTAAGCAATTATGCACCAGTAGAAATACAAAGATAAGAGTGTTTTTACTCTTTTGGCTTTAAATTTTGCCGTCCAGCCACGAGAACAAGGAAATTTGAGAAGTCTTGGGCTTCCACAGAATGCCATTTGACGAACACTTTGAAATCGTTAATTAACTGGTTGCCTGAATCTCAATGGTTCATAACTTTCTGTATCGATACAGCGAGTCTCAAAAAACAAGTAATACAGATGTTTGAATAGATGCAATTTTATGTGCATAAAACAGGACTGGAAACAGAATGCATTTGGCTTTCTATCGTTTACAGTTTTCCCAACACTCTTGAAAATACGTGCTTTTTACAGAACGAAAAAAAACGTCTTTCTGTCCGAAATATTCTCGACTAGGATACAATACAAATTGAGAGAAAATTCCTTCTCGCGAAAAAATTTTGAAAAAAAAACTGACGTCTTTAGAAAGCAATTTACGACTGATATTTATTTCACAAGTTTACGTAAAATGGCAATCGTTGGCAGAAAGAATGATGTTCGACTTTTATTTGATGAATGGAGATCCTCAACAAAGGCTCCATTGTAATCGTTTGTTTTTTTGCCGTTGTTTATAATTGGAAAACTTGTTCTGGCAAACTCCGAAGCTTGTTTAAGAGATTTTTAGAAATACCAACCAATGTACACTTTATAGTGTGAACCGGGTGGTTAATGTTGAGCAACAGTGGTTCCACTTCTTTTCAAAGTTAAATGTGTCAGTTGCATTCGGATTTAGCAGTTAAGAACCGCCTATCTTTGCCCAAATGGGTTACCTGGCTCTTCGCACAGTCCGAAATCGCCAAATGGTTTCTCCTATTCAGAAACGGGCGAACGATTTCCCACCGTTTGACAATATGTAAATTTCGGTCAGTGCGTCGTGTTAAAGTGTCTCTGGACGTGTTGGGTGCCGGTGGCGGCCGCCCCGTGGTCACTCTTTCCCTTTCAACGTTCGCGCTCGCGCCCTTACAACAATAAACAGGTTGCCACGGCCGCCACCGTCTGCTGGATCAGCACGCGCATGGATTAGAGAGCCAAGCCCGCATGCGCTCCGTCCAGCAGCCAGTTCCACATCGGGGTCATCATCCGAGCGAACAGGAAGCCGACGCCCATGAATTCGGAGAGAGGAGCACTCTCTCTTTCAACAAAATCATCGCCGCTACCGATCAGAGGACCCCTGGATGACCACGGGAAGCGAGCGAGAGTGTTCGGGCGTTAGGAATGACCGCAGCAGGGGCACTAACGTGTAATGCCAATTACGCGTGGAATTCCACGAGTTGATCTTACCCGTTCCTGGTCAGGACGCGTGTTCAGCGCTTGCACGATCGCAGAGTTGTTCGATGACTTCGACGAACCAGGGCTCGACTGGTGCGAGTCGGTCGTGCTTCCTTGGCTGCTTACCGGCGATCCTAGGCTGTCGGAGTCGGATTTACCTGTCGACAAGTCCTGCACATGACACTCAGCCATTACCGTAACCAGAAAAAGTTACTCACGTTGGACGTTTCACAGGACAGTCCCGACTGTTGCTCGGTTCTACTCTGAGGCACCGAAGGAGAGCGGCGCGTGGTCGACAGTAAAGTACCGAGAAGCGACTGTGGCCGTTCGTTTGTGGAGCTGACATTGTCTTGTGCGGCGACTTGTGGTTGGTTTGGCAATTCAGGCGCCGCAGGTTGTTCCACAGTACGTGTGGGGTATATGTTCTCCCAGGACAGCGGGAGCGATTCGGGAAGGCAGCGCGGCTCCGCGTGCTCCAGGAAACGGTTGCGCAAGTACTGCTTCCCGTCGAAGAGGGGATCTAAACAAGAAGCATGAAAAAGAGCGACGAAAATGTGAAACCGGTATGTAAACGCGTGAATAAGCGATTTCGCAATGTAACCAACCGTGGAGATGCAGCGATTGCGATATTAAGTCGGAACTCTGTGACGTCGACGAATCGGGACTCGAAGCCCCGGTGCTGACGATCTTCGACGACGGATTGAACGGCTGGAAGGCGCCACGGCCACACGTTGACGCAAGGATGTCCGCCGGTGAAGCACCCGCCGTTGAGCGGTACTGAGGGTTTTGGAGCGCGTGCAACTGACACATTTGCATGAACGGTGAGATGGTGTGGCCCGGAGCAGCGGTGAGCAGCTGAGGCCCAGCAAGAAGAGGTGTCGGGAACAAGGCAGGAGGTAGCTTCGCGGTCATATCGATGGGGTAAAGCGGAGTGGGGTGTATGTTGGACGCGCTGTATTCTTGGAGCTTTGGATTGGGCACGATGACAGAATCGTGGGTCGTGGGCTTCGTGGGGCCGTATTGCGCCTCAAGAGCACTTTTCAGTCGCGAATTCTCCTTAGACAACTCCAGAAGACGTTGTTCCATGGCCTCAAATTCAGAATCTTGTAGGCAACGGGTTGGATGGTAACCGATTACCATATCGTTTAATCTGCGCTTTTCTCTGGATCTTTTTGCGGAATCGTTGTTCCTCTTGCGTCGTTCCCAATAGACGTCGTCAGAAAGTGATGGTCTGCAAGGTCACAATTCTACCGTAACCCCGTGAGTGCTGAAACCAACCGTCGACTGGAAGACTCGTTGGAGGGCGATGGGGATACCGATTCTTCCGAACTGCCCGACGATGAGTCGACCATCATGGAGTTGTGGTCGGCATCGGGCCGTCCAGGCGAAAGGCTCAGATTCGAACTGGAACAGTCCAGCGGCTCCGACGCGTTCTCGTCCATATCTGGAACGACGGGGACGACTCAAGGATGAACCGTTCGGCGGTGCCCTCGGGCAAAGTCGTCGCGCGGGGCGAACTTGAACGCGTCAAAGGTTATTAATATGATGGCCGCCGATGTTGGTGGCGGCGGTGGCGTCGGACGCCTTTGGCTTCGGCCGTTGGTCAGTGGTCACTCGGCGACGTCTACACTGCTCGCGTCCTGTCTGCCGGCGGTGGCGGCCACTACCGCTGACCGGATGCAAAAAATAGAATTTCGACAGATTAAAGTAATTTCGATCCGGTTCTCGCGCGGGTCAAACAAAACTGGACATCGCCGCCGCCGCGCTGCTCCGAAAGGGAGTGAAGACAGAGACGGCGCGACCACCAGGTCCACGAGGATACAGTCGCCAGCGCCACTGACCAACCGGATTTCGCGTAAGGCCGAGCACACGCCGCCGCCGCGGCGGCTGCTTACAAAAATTGTGACCGTCGCCGCTGGACAGTATGTTGAAAAGAGGAACGTGTGTGCGCAACTAGCGAAAGTGGCGATCGCGCCTCGGGGCACTCGCGCGCACTTTCACTACTACAGTGTGCGCGCGCGAACGAGCGCGAGGGACGCCGATAACGAAGACGAAAGGCTCTCGGAGACCTGGATTTGATCGGACGCCGTTTGCAACGTTGCCGCGTCTATCGTGCGCCCGATCTGCTAACGGCTTCTGGCGACAGGATTCGGGAACGCCACTTTGCAACAACGCGATCGCGAACGCTTCACCGAGGTCCGATGTCGGAAATTAGTGTGTTAGGGTCACTAGAACGCAGATGCAACAGATGTTCAAAATACGGTTGGGCTGACAGAGAGAAAACCGCAGTAATTAGCACGTTCGGTGAGATCCAACCGTGTGGAAATTAATTATTAACGGAGACAGCGAGAACGGTAAAAACCGATTTGGGTCGTGTCGCGCTGAGTCATTTTTGAACGAAAGAAAAAGTTATGATTTAATAGGTCTATTCGGGTCATTTACGAATTCCCGGTTTCCGAGAAATTATTGCAAAAAGTACGCGGATCAATTATTTCCACGTCGTAGGGGTTAAGGAGAGAGAAACACATCGTTCAGTGTGGATCGTCTTTCAGGAAAGCATGAACAGTTCCACTCAAAAGTCTGCAAAAGCATTGGATTAATTGCGGTTATTTGGGCTTTTGGGATGGGTTACGGAATATTTCCATATCGCTGAGCACAAACACGAAATCGAACATGGACAATGTGGTTATCTTTCGGTGGGTAGAAACTTGTAACAATTAAAAACATGGAATTGTACGCAATTTTCACAGACATGGCTAAAGAAAGGAGTATGTATGAATAAACGGAACAATGATCATCCGATTTTGCTGCACGCACGGTGTATACGGATACTGTTCCAATTCTTGGGAGACAACAGATAAAATGAATGGTACATAACTTTCCACATAGGATCTTCAGAGCCGAGTAGTTTAGTTTCATTATAAACATACTAAAAAGGTTTCTTATACGGGCCCTACGCATTTTTTCAAGAGATAGTCAGCTCAAAGAAATAAACTAGATAGTTGTACAACCGTTTAGCTTCTCTGTGATGAGGAAATCGGCGTTAGGACGCGGTTTCGAGGCAACAATAAAAGGTCACAAACGGTTTCTTGCCAAAATGTAAAGGAAAAGTCATCAACTAAATCCATTGCTTCCAAGGGTTAGAACTCAAATGTCGATGAGCTAACTACTAGCCTATCTGAACAGAGAAAGAACTTTGCAACGCTAAAGGTGCAAAGAAAAGAGAGAAACGATGTCATAACCGCGGTTCCAGAGGGTAAGAATTGTCACACGCGCGACGATGAAACATTTTAGTTGTCGCAGGAACGCACGCGAACGTCATTTTGAAAGTAAAAGTGGGTGAAAGTGACTGTCCACGTCGGTCGGAGGGGTTGCATGCGGAGGCGATCAGACACGCGCACACGGTTCGTCCGTCCGGCGACGGTGGGGGCGGGCGCCGGTCGGAGGTCCTCTTCTCGCCTGCGGCAGAGTAAGGGGGCAAGGGTATTATGCGATTTTCTGATGGATATTTGGAGAGCGGGAGGAAAATTCAGGTCACACGGAGGACGACACTCGTCCGTTGAAACACCGTGAAACAATCGTCCGGCGGCGTCGGGGTGCTGGTTCCGATACGTTTGCATAGCCTAGACTCTCTGGATCGCCGCCACTCAGGCGATCCGTAAATGTTCCTTGGTGCATTCGGAGTATCGCCTTCGATGGAATCCGGATTATCCTGACGTCACATCGGCGGGTACAAGGGAACGGGTACTTGGGGAGGAGACAAGTTGATAGGAGTGTTACACAAAAAGATCAAGGAACGCTATCTGGAATATTTTGTCTGACGCGTAAAGGTCACCTTACCATTGAACCAAAAAAGGATTTGAGCAAAGGCTTTTATGAAAATTACCATCTACACTACGCATACGTTCTTAGTTCATAAGGTATCTCTGTGCACCTAATATTTATGAAATAATAAAAACAGAAAAGATCATATCGCTGGGAAGGTTTAGCGGAAAACAAGATGTTTGATGGCATCAAACTTGTGAGGTAAAAAATTCAATCGTGTTCGCCTACAGTATGAATTGGGATAAGGCACTTCGTGAATGCATGGCAAACAAAAAGAGACCGAAGACAGATCACTCTTGGCGGTCCATCTCGCACTTCTCGGGAGAAACAAATCCATCTGACTGACCGCAAGGAGAACTATGGCACTTTAAGAAAACAAAGTAAAGGCGCGAGCGAGATGACCGATTGATGTACACAGGCGGTAAACAATCCGCCGTCCCCATCACTCGAGACAGACCCTTAGAAGACAGTGGGCCGGCCATAAGCACGAACGAGCCACCCGTCAACAACGGACCGTCTCGCGCCGGCTTTTCGCATCTTCCCCGTCGCTGACCTTTCGGGCCAGGCGACGCATCGCCGGGCGGCACAGTGACCTCAGAGGCGCGCGCGGGGCCAAAGCACTAAAGCGATGATGATCGGGGCAAAACAAGAGAGACGACAACAAAAGTAAGCAGCTGTCGCCCGGGTGCTGCGCACGGAAAACAATATGCAAATGTGCCTTGTGCGTTTGGACCGTTTTCCGGATTTCCCTTGCATGATCCGGTTGCCTGCTAGAAGCGGGCCACTTCGCAAACCACTCGCTGCTGAACCAACCACAACAAACGGTTATTCGCGCTGATCAAACACAGACAAGAAAGGAATGATGGGGAAAAGGCGTCATAGAAAGCGAGCATCTTGTTTGTTTGTGCAGGCGCCGATTAAGACACGGTCACTTGAGGTCAGCTAAACGTGGAAGGCGGTGGCGCACTTGTTTACAGCCAAGGAATATATGTTGCAAGTATATGTGTACAAAATATATGTGTTAGCCCGCTCGACCTCTACTGCCGTTACCATACATAATTTTTTGTGTTGGTCTACATAATGATATACAAAAGTTACAAATATCAGAGGACGGTTATGGTCCAGACAGCTTTAGAAGTCTGACGCGTTAGTATGACGCGTTACTGTAATAGACAACCGAATAGTGAATAAAGGTGACAACAGCCGAGCTCCTAGGCACGAGACTGAAGATTAGGAAGAAGGTCTTTGGTTTTGTCGGAAAATTATCTCGGCACATTACCCCTCACAAATATTTTTTGCACATTTTTTTTGCGGCACAGGTTACCACCGAAGAACAAAAGCGGTCTGCAGAAAATTCTTTATTGTTTTTACATACCCCGCCCACCGGCTGACCTGACATATGGCTACGCGCATAAAGCCGCTCGGTGATGATTGACGGAACATCGACGACGTTACATAAAAAACGTCTACCACGACGAGCAAAAAAACTCATTTCGAACGTGCCCCACTTTTGGATAGGTCGACACGTCGGAACTGCTTCGTTTTTGCTGCACGTGCGTCGGCGACCCTCCGCCGATGGCGTTTTTGTTGCACTTTTTCATACAGACCGAGCGTCTAATGAAGGTCGCGCCGGTATGCGGAAAACGCCACTTTGAAAGGCCGCGATTACCCGACTAAAAAACGTAGCGAACCAATTTCGTCGCTGGTGTTCCCCCGATACGAGATTGAAAATGATGGAGATGACGATACCGAACGATTTTGAGGCGATAAGTGAGTGCGTTTTGCCAGACAGTAACTGCTACCGTACTGCAGGACGGTTTGACATTTCAACAGCAAAAAATTGAGCTACTCCTTCGAACTCTTCGAAGTCGATTGCGCAACCTACATAGTGTGTCTCCAGATCTGTTTTGGATGTGGACGAACATATGATTGCTGTGCTCGCATCACCACTGTTGTCTCTTCAACCTCGCCTTCAACCGAAGTCACTGCTAAATTCTTAAGATCGGGCAAAATGCAAGTGAGATTCCTGATTTACGTTGTTCGAGAGTATTCAACAAAAACTCCTTCTTGCCATCGATAGGCTTTCAGTGTTGGCAAAAAACAACGTACAACGCCTTTAGAATCACAAGATTCCAACGCTTTCAACTGAACATCGACCGACCCAACGACTATCTGAACACTGCTACCAAATAAAGTCTGATGACAAACATGCCTATCGGTACTCTTCTCACCTTGTACTACAAAAACGGCTTCCCGCTTGGCTTAAACCATTGATCCGGCAACGAACCCGAAGGCAATAACTTCTGTCAAATACTCTGCAAAAACTATGTCCTCCAGCTCTACCTATTTGCAGTCATTGCTTTGAAACTCCGTCAAATATGCATTTGTGAAATATGAGCGTTTTTATGTCCCCTTGGCCAGCACGTATAAGTAAACTTTATTTCGAGGATGTATTGGATAGTACCGCGGCATCACAATGGAACATAAAATTCAGATAAAGTGCTATGCTATGTTCGCTGATTATTACTTGAGTATTTTCTATCGTATATGTTTGTCTGGTTGAGAGAATAGAAGAGCGAAGGTTATCGGCGGTCGAGCGACACGACGTTGCAACCCGTCGTCACGCGCTTCACTATATTTTGCGCAACAGGTCGGTGCTCGGAAAGATGGGGATTGCGAAGTGGATTTGGCTGAATGACGTCGGAGGAGAAGTCACAGGAAAGATACGTGGGCAGGCTGAGTAAAGTGCTGGTACGGCGGATGTGACAATGTGATAGAGTCATCTTGAACGGACAAGACGAGCTATACATCGAGCAGCTATCAAGAGATTTGGTGACATAAAGCTTGGAAGTTGTGAACGCTTTGAGCAACAAGGCACCGGAAAAGACGTTTCGGTTTGAGATGGCGACCGCTGACAATGGGTGGTGTTTCCGAGGTTGTGACGCAGCGAGTTCAGTGGTGTTAATTAGTTATGCGAAAGGATAAATGCAAGAACGGATAAAAATTCGTCTCGTTTGAGAGCAACTAATGGATAAGTGAAAAGGACGTATAATTTGGGAGACGTTGAGGATGAATTACATGTTTGAAGACGATCAGGCACTTGGCGTCCCCCGTGGCCTGGCTATTTGAAGGATCAGTCGTTCCCCACTGGCTTTGACGAGGTTCACTGCAGATCCCTGGAATGAAACAGCATGATAGAGCGGATATCGCAGCCAAGACAGGTGTTTATATAATATTGTTTCTACCGAACGACCTTGGGGGAACGTAATGGCTATAAAGAAAAAAATTTATTCGCTTTTTTTTGTTCAGTTCAAAGTACATTCTTGTTTCACATACCAGAACGCGTAGACGGTCGTTAAAGGAACAGGTGATTTTTACATTTAAAAAAATGAGTATGGCTAAAAATAGCATTTTCTGTTCAACTCCCTTTTATGGGATATGTTATAAAATAAAAATTGAGATAAACGAAAAGATGAAATGAAGAAACGGTTGAACCAGAAATGGCATAAGCAAATTGGCTGTACAGTAATCAAACACAGTTTGAGGTGCCGCAGTATAAAAATTCACTTTAAGATAATATCCTCTTGAACACACTTGTTTGGATTCGATTAGATTTCTACCTGATCGGTAACGGCCACTCCATTGACAGCCATCAAACGATCACCAACTCGTAATTTCTCGGCAGCCGTGGACCCTGGCTGGAGCGAAGTGACGAGGATGCCTCGGACGCGCTTGCCAATGCCCATGCCAAGCTGCTGATCGGGAATCTTTTTCAACTCAATGAGAAAGTCGTCGCTGTGCTCTTCATGGATGTCGAGCATGGTGATCTCTTTTGGCGGGTGATGCGACGCTCTGCCAGTGAGGGAATCCTCAAAACGATACAGTCGGTCTTGTTCGGAAGGTGCTAAGTAACCTGGTCAGTTCCACTGCTCGGCTCTTCTGTGACAGGAGAGAGATCGGAATGCAGAGTGGCTTGCTGTTGATTTTCCTCTTGGATAGTCACCTTCGGAAGTTTACGAGATGCAGGTGCCGGCGGCGGAACATCCTTTCGTTCGTCTTCAGGCGAGAAAGGGGACGAAGAAGCCGGTGAAACGTCTTGGCGGTTTGATGCTCCTTTTCCCGACGTGCTCGGCGTCCCAGCGCATGACCCTCTGATGGTCGGAGGAGTCGCCGCGTGCACCTTGTTTGTGGTTTCTGTCAGCTTCCACCGACCGACTTTGAGCGTAACCTTGCCGCTGCATGTCTTCAGCATCGCTGCGACGTCTTCTTGCATCGAACCGGTAACATCCTGGCCATTTACCGCAAGAATCTAAAAAGAGAATGATTAAAAATTGCATTACTCGAGCACCGCACATCTTGGCGGCTCTTTAGCCATGTCGCCATGTCGGGGCTTCTGATCCAATCCATTTTTGCTGGTTCAGACATTTGGTAACAGACGATTTACTTCGCGTCAACAACACAGGGAGGGAAGAATGCAGCTGCGCTTGTTTATGCAAGGGGTACAGGAGAATTCCCACCCACCTTTTTTATGTCTTGGCGTTGGATCGCCTGACCGTTTATGGCAAAACATCATCCCAAGCTGTTGACAAAAACGCAAATCGAAGATCAAACTGTGGCATTTTATAAGGTAAACAACTGGGATATGTTAGGCCTTATAAGTCAAATGAACGGAGGTGATTGTCAAGCGAGGTTTGACGCTGTCAATCTTGCGATACCCATGTACGTTATTTTCCGTGAAATTTCAACGCGGTGGGGCAAAACCTACGTGTTGTTAGATCGGGGTGTGTCGAGTTTCATATCTAGAAATTTGAGACACCTTTTCCCAGTGGACAGAGAGTTTGCTTAATGAATGTATTTTTTTAATGTCTGTTTTATTTTTCGAATGTCTGCTTAGGGGGCCTTTGACAATAAAAATACAGACGGTCATTTGAATGGTGCAGAAGGAATAGCAGAATCCCATCGTAAACATGTTTACAACAGTTCCTCCACTTGAAATGAAAGATTGTTTTGGTTCGACTTAAAACGCTGCAACGCTTCTAAGAAAGGAATCGATGGAGGAACATTGAGACATGGTACTTGACTATACAGTCTCATTGATGATGAGAGTCATCCAGGAAACGTTCATATTGTGCTTAATATGTGTCATAGGTTTATGTTCTGTCCACGTACCGTGGGCGATCAATAATTACTCCAAAGCGGAGCAGCTGATGATGACGTTTTCCTCTAGACAAACAGCAATGAATGAAAATGATATGTCTTGGCCATATTCTAACGGGGATTTTTGGAAAACTTTTTGTGATCCCTGAGATTTTATCCTTCTCAAAGGGCAATACCGCTGCTGCATCTGGTAACCCGTACCTCAATAGCACACAAAATGAAAGCGCGGGAACACGCCTGCTGAGGGAACGTGAGCCTTTCCGCGTTTAGCGTTTTAATGTTGTTATTTTGGCGCAAGATGGCTAAGCCGCCGTGACATGGGCAAGCTATTTTCGAAATGTGAGAAGGGAACGCACCTGGTCGCCTTGCATAAGTCGACTGTCGGCTTCCGCGGCGCCCCCTTTGACGACCTCTGACACATAGACACCTGGCTCGTTCTTGCGACCAACGATCGAAAGCCCCAGACCTCGCCCGGGTTTCTTCGTCAGCTCCATCTCGAAGATGTTGTAGATTTGCGTTGGGTCTAACAGGCTCATCTGCAGTTCTACGTCACGGTAGACAAGCAGTCGCACTTTCGACGGCGTTCGACGCAGTAACGAAATCGCTTGGTCATGGGAGACTCCTCGTAATGAGACGCCGTGCACCTAAACGTTTCGTTGACATGTTTACGGAATGGCAGCTGTTTCCAGCAGTACCTCGAGCACTTGGTCACCCGGCTTCAGCCGGCCATCCATGGCAGCGGCGCCATCGGGGTACACCTCGTGAATGACTACAGTATTCAGCACGGTGTCCGATCCGCCCACTATGCTTAGACCGAGTCCTTTCCCGTCTTTGTCGATCTCGATGAGCGTCTCTTTGCCGGTCTCGACGGGAATAGTTCGTTCCATCTGCCAGCTTTTCTTGCGAATATCTTAAATGAGGCGACGTCAAACGTCGAATGTCTCTATTGTTTATTGGGTGCCGAAAGAGGGTGAGCAGCAGAGAGCGCGCTGTGGGTCAGCCAACGCTGAGTCTGGTGCCGGGTTTGGCCGCAGTGGAAAGAACGCTGAACGGCGTGCTGAAATTTTAATGACCCCCGGAAGGCGGGAAGAATGCAAAAAAGCGTGAGCACCTAGACACTCGCTTCATCACTATCATCATCTTCGTCAGCGGTGATGGAAATTGAAATCGGATTATATGGTAAATTTTCGCAGCTGACAGCTCATTTTAGGCACTATATTTCAAGGATCGCAAGACATTTTGCAGGGCCTTTCGCACTGCGGACTAGCTGCACAGTAGAGATAGAAGCTGGCGAGCAACTAACGCTGGGGAATGAAGATGCGAACACCCTCGAGACAATAATTATTCAATCTGTACTATCTTCTATTCTGTTCTCTCGGCTCTTTTCACGACGGAGAAGAACGCTCTTAGAAGTGTGGGACTCGCTCACGCTCCCCTTTCTCACTCACTCTCGGTCGCCTTTTCACGTATCTCTGAAAAGCAGAAAGAAAACGCGCAATCAATATGCTTGCGAGTGGCTCTCACGGTTGTGGATATAAACGAAGAACATTCCGCATATATCTCCTCTGTCTCTTTTCTCGACAGCTGAAAAGGGCTCAAAGCGCGCGCGGAATAGGGAGAGAGGGAGAGGGCCTGGGAGAGGGCGCGCGCTGCCTCGTGCACTCCATGTAAAGGACCCGAATTGAGAGACGCGGAGGCGAGCGAGGCGAGTTGGCCGAAGAAGCTGAAGAAGACGACGGAAACAAGGAGAAGGAGGGCTCAACCCTGCGTTTGTGCGTGTGTACGCTTTCTTTGGAACCCCAAAATTAAGGTCAAACATATTTCCTGCCAGCAATGAGGTTCCTGAATAAAGCGGCAGTGGATGAACACGTGAATGAAAGTTGCAAATGCATTGCAGGGTGGAGAAATTAACATACTTTCGAGAGTTGCAGCTGAGGCGGTTAACGTCGAGTCGCCGGAGGTGCTGGAGGAGGGCGGAACTGCGCTTGAACCGTCTTTGGCATCCATCTCCTTGACGGCCGTGTCGGGACCGGAACACGAGGGGGCTTCGGCGCTTGTCTGAAGCGAAACAAACGTCAAAGGAGGAAAAAAGTGCGAATAAACAGACTATAAGTCAGGCCAGCTTGATGGTTTGATATTTGATACTATAGAAAAGATTTTCTACTAAATTGCAGCAGCAGAGTAAGTTTTATCTACAATCTTTCCGAAAGGCATACATAATTTGCCGCAATATATCGTTAGCACATATAAGAAACCACAGTGTGAGAGCGGAAAATCACGACCGCACATCGGACAATATTATGTCTAATGTGGTTTCCTTGCAGATGCCGCCTACCGCAAAGCACTAATTTAATTAGAATAATCTGATTTGCAGTGCATGACCATCCCATGATCCAATGCAAATGATGACTTTGCGGCTGGCCGAGATTGCTTTGCGTGGCAATAACAAATTATGATTAATTAAAATTGCTTTCGAGAATTATCTATAATGCCTTATATATTTTTTCCGTAACTCAGCATACGGTACTGCGGACCAGGAAGATCAGTGATTGTCAACTTTTCATTGGCAATTGGGACATACACAAAACGCAATATTACTTACTGCAGTCGTAATAGGGTATCATCTAATTTTAAGGTTCGAAAATGTCGTAAAAATTTCTTGTGGCAATACAGACTTGCAGAGCTGGCTGCAATAAAAGGTAAAAAAATCTTAGGTTGCACGCTTTCATAATTAAGGACTTCTAGACAATATTAATCCGCGCATGGCAGACTCGTTATGTCGACGAGCATACAAACCATGTGCTTCTAAATGAATTCGGAACTGACGTATTGACAGCGCCTGACATGGCCAAAACATACGCGTGCCCATAAATCTGCCGAAATAAGTAATTTGACACATCGACGTTTCGCGCTCGTGCCTCAATTTCGGTGTTCCCGTAGGAGCAACCATCGCGACTTTTGCTGCCAAATCGATGATGGATGTGCTAAAGACAAAGTGGTTCTACTGGCGCTCGCGCATTTGTCAAACTGAATTCTATTGCGCACAAATTGAATAAAGTACCTTAGTTGCGGACGGGTCGGGCGTCTTGGCCGAAGTGGACGGTTGGTCATCAGGCCGAACGGCCATCTCCTCCTGAAATGATCGTGTTGTCCTTGAGTGTACACACTTTAGAACGTACCACAGCATCAGGCCGTCGAAGAATTAATAATTCAAGCTCGTTCTTTTCGCAGCATTCACGGATCTTTGTGGACGCGTTGACGTGCGAGAGGCCAAAGAGGACCTTGCCGTTGATCTGTATGGAGTGCTTCGATTTTAGATATATTTTCAATTGTAAATTTGTTGGCGTTTGGCTGAATATTAAAAATACGTTGCTCGGTATTTTTGTCAGGTGGAAAAGCGGCGGGTGTCGGATAAGGTGATGTTCTTGTAAAATTCAGCTACCACTCCAATTACGTTCGGTCAATGGCCAAGTGAGTGAGCTTTCTACAGGTCCATTGGAACACCCATTAAATTTTCAGTCCTTCGTGATTATCGTAGTAAATTTGTAAATTTGAATAACATAGTAAATTTGACCGAACCTACTCGTTTGTATTGCATTTAAGTCATGTTAATTAATTTAAGTCGTGGAAAAAACCGGCGGAATATATCTGGCATAGATTGCTTACATACCTCCAGAAGCTCGTCGCCAATTTGAAGCGGCAGCTTGGACGTGGACTTGATGGCAATGACGAACACGGACATCTTGTCTCGATCGCGATTTCCTGACAGCGAGAGGCCGAGGCCTCCGGGAGGAATTTCTTCTAGCTTCATGAGAATCGGCTCTCCCGGAAGGTCTCCATATTTGCGCAGAATTTTATCTGAAATATGCCTTCTCAACATGTGTGCTTTGACCTCAGTTCATTTTTAGAAACGTCTGAGATAAAGATTTTCTGCTGAAAGGCTTGTTTATTCGGGACATCGACAGAGATGCTGTGACGTCGTAATGTATTTTTAGAATGCGGCTGCTAATGGGACTGACTCTGATGAACCTAATAAACAGCCACTGGTAGGATTCAAGTAGCATGTGATGTTAGACCCTGCTTGTTAACATGTGTGTGCGAAAAGCAGAAGGAAGTAGGAAAGGACGAGGGAAGTGGATGTGTACTTTTTGATTCATTGGTTGTTGATTGTGGTAAAGGCAACAATCTAATTTTATGGCAAAACGGTGGGCAAACGAACAAGCCGGTCTCAAGGGTATAGTAGATTGTGTTGAGGAGACCAAGATGGAGCAGCATTTTCGTCGAGCGTCTGCTAGTGTTTTGGCTCAAATGAGGGTTGCGTAAAGGTTGTTAAGAGCGACTAGAGGTTAGTTTTTTTGTTGATGGAGAGTTACCCAGTACTGAAATTAACGGCCTTTTCCTAATTTTGTTCATATTACTCTTGTTGGTTGAATCAGCTGGCTTGAAATGTGGAAGTAATGTATGCTTTAAATAATAAATGAAGCGTTCCACTTATAAATTTAGCGTTGATTTGAATGGAAAAAGCTGGTATCATTGATTTGGGCAATAGTTGGACATAACCTTGGGACGTCCAGGCGTAGGAAAGTAGCTTTTGTACAAGTGCGTCATGTACCTCGACTACTGTTTCCTCCTACTATTAAAATGTTTCTCTTGGTGCATGTACTAGTTCTAAGTGCGTTCTCACTTTTCGTATAGAAAAATCGGTCCTCTTCTTCAGGATCGTCAGGAAGTCGTTGCAGGTAAGCAGCCGAATTGCGTTCAATCTTCCTACGCTCCATCTCCCTGGGATCTACTTTGCGGCCTCGTAAGTCGGCCATCGTCACTGCACCGGATGCCCTGCGTTCGCCCGAGTAAACTTGTTCCACGTCGCCCTCCTTCTCTTCGTCCTCTTCGGCGTTTGTCTCATTGACCTTAACGGCAATATGGACATGTAATGGCGCTGTCCTGTGAAACGACGCAGTTACCGGCGTTGCCTCGCCGGTGACCGACGGCGTGGAGGCACGTTTGGATGTTGATGGCTGCTGCGAGTCCGGCGAAGCAGCAGCCTGGACACTGGTCGATGGCTGTTGCGTGACTCCGCTCGTTGTCGGTTCACCTTCAAAGTCGATGGGCACGATTTTGCGTGCGAGAACGCCTGAATGATTGGCCGTTGCGCTGTCGTTAGGCGCAATTGAGACGTTTGAGAATTGCGAGCTGTCAGCTGAGGAGACCGATTCCTGAAGAATGGAACGGGGGGTTTTACAATGCTCGAAAACCACGTGTAGTACGTTTGTCGTGGAGAAGCTCTGCAAGGACTGCACAACAAATTTTACGGGATTAGCCGCGTTCTTTATGACTTGAACGGCGTATTCGTGGGTGGCGTCTCGGAGATCAATTTCATTTACCTGAAATGAGACAGTTGCTTATGACAATTGTTATCGTTCACTTATCATCAATATTGACGTCAAAAATGCGATGAAAGCAGAAGAGAACCTGTCACATAAATTGTTCTGTCCCTCTATTGAAAAGCCTAATACACCTGTCCAGACACGCTTTGAGATAAGCTTTGAATATAACTTATGTAGGAAGACATGAACCTGACGTTTGTGCATCTTTGTTAAATAGGGTTGACTTGCAATCAAATTCCCAGTGATCCTCTCTCAGTACCTGATCCCCTCTCTGCAAGTGCATACTTCGTGAATTGTGGTTCGGGTCTGTTTTCACATTCTTTGCTATTAGTGGCCGAAAGGTCTTCTATAATTTTCACTGACGGTCTTCATTCATAACAACTTATAATGTGTTTTTTTGCTAGAGCCGCTTATGTGGCATAACAACAGCAGATCAGAAAGCCTTTAACATCACTACTATCGCAAGGAAATTCGCTAGAAATTTCGGAAAACAAAAGAAAATTAGACGTGAATCATTTCCTTAGTGTATCTCAAGTCTCGCGCCTAATCATATCTTTAAGTTCAGTTCCTAATAACCGTCGAGCCAATAGCAATGTTCGTTATATGAGCTGGTTCAGATGCTTGGCGTTCAACAAAACTGCAGTTGCAACTCACACTTATGACGCGATCACCCATGTTCATGCTTCCTGATTTTCCGGCAGGCGAGTTGGGAAGTACGGACTTGATGAAAATTCCAGAGACAGTGTTTCCGGTGCCGGGTAGTCCTCCTTTCTGGCTCACTTCCACTCGACCGCCTACGATGCTGATTCCTGAAAAAGAGGACGTGACGTTTCATTCGAGACGAATGACCCGGCATTTTTAATGGATCCCACGTTAAGTGCATTACGAGATACATGACAGATAAAGCAAAGAATCGGAAGTGCACGGAAGAGTTGTTATCGCTGTTTCTGGAAAGTGGACCTCAACTTCCCACCACACGCATCAACAAGATGAAAGCTTTCTTGGCGCTTGGACAAGATGAGCCGAGGAAGAGGAATGGAATGCCATCGCAGCAGTGGAAGTCTTAGAAGTCCCTGTTCGCCATAGGACATACTCAAGGATTTCTCTCCAGGAGCACAACGTGTGTTTATTTGAATGGTAAACCAGTGTTACTATTTTCTAGGGGGAACGTAGGAACTTACCAAAAGAAGTGTTTGGCTCTCGATGAAGCACCACAGTCCTGGCGTCTCCCCAGAATTTCGACGACTTTGTTTTGCTCTGAAAACGTCGGGTAAGTGTCAGTACCGCTGGCATGCATCGTTAATGTTGGTGGGAGAGACAGCGAGCAGAGCAGCATGCATGTGTAGGTGAGTGGGACAGTAAAAGCTGTTACGTATCGGCGCACGTACAAGGTGCGATTCGACCGTCAAGCTGGCTTTCCGCAGGGCGTTCAGCGTGTTGGCGCGCTCCAGCGGCGAACGCAACGATCGTGGCGAGACGGTCGGCGAAACCATCATGTCGGAGCGACGCATTTCGGAAGACGCTCCACGACGGAGCGTCTTTTCGGAACGCTGAATTAGAGAGAAACACAATCGATGATTGCCTGTTAGCGGAGGTGGTGCCGGAATGTGGACCTCACTCCACGCGACGTCTAGTCCGTGCAGAACTGGCCGCGGATTCCCCGTCGCGTGTTCGCTTACACGAAATGAGAAGTCTCATTAAGGAAAGCAGATTGGGGAGAAGCGTGTGTGCAGTTTATCCGTCCTCTTCCGAGAACATTGTCTTGTTGACGGCAGCAGGGAAAGCGACTAGCACTTTTCTTCAAGAAGGGGCTTGCCGACCGTTTGCGTGTCAGAGGGCAATGAAGCAAAGGAGAGTGGAGCAAGAAGCAACGCGCACAGAGGAGAAGAAGGGTCAGAAGTGACAGAAGGAGGAGACGAAAAGTTCGTGGAAGGCGCGAGCAATCAACTCACCATGACGGTCGATGTTGTTGGAGACGTCGTCGTTTTCCCCTCGACGTGAACCTCCGCAGGCACTTGGTACTTTGCTGTGTTAGCGTCCTGAAACAAGATGGGACAATTAGTGGGCCGGCTTTGGGGAATGCTGTTTAGCGAAGTGGTTAACTGTCAGGCTTAAATTCTCTAACACAAAAAAGGAGTCTCTGAGAAATGAACAAAGGGTTGTCCAAGCTATATTTACAGGTTTCACATGCACTTTTGCAAGCTGAGAAAAGATTTTAACATTTTCCTGTTGGGTAGTAGCTCTTTACTTGTAGCCGAAGCCACGCGTAATTGCAACACAGCTGGCGCTGGAATAAATTAGGAACATGTAAGTTCTCCGAAAGAAAATACGGGAAACAGGAAACGGATATTCCTTGGTTTGCCGCCTTTGGTGGGAAAAGGACCGACAGCCCTTAAATGATCAACAAATAGTGGATTAAAACAGTCGTCTAAGAAAATCAGCTCAAAAAAACAAACTGGAATGGACTTTTTCCATTGTTAATAACAGAATATCAGTGGTTGAAAGTTTGTTATTTTAGTTTTTTGTTTTTTCTTTGTTTTTGTTATTTTAGTGAAAATATTGCGCTCTGGAGAGCGGACTATTCTCTGATTATGGTAAACACAAGGCAATCTCTGTAATATTAACCTCTTTATCAGGGAAAGCACATCCTGAAAGTTCCTTGCAAAGGATTCTTTAATAACACAAGTTCCGGAATACATTTCGTATTACACTTTATGATGGAACATTGTCCAATTAACATACCTGCTTCTCCGGTGATCCTCGGGACGTTGAGGTCGACTCCGCGGGCGACTTGGGCGTAGACAACTTCCTTCCCGACTCGCTCACGGGCGTTTCGCGTCCTTTCCAATCAGGAGTTGCATTAGCAATGAGCAACTCGACGTATGCTTCTTTGAGCGCAGCCTAAACGGTTAATTAGACTACTGCAAAGTAGGAGACGTCGTGGCAGCATGCGTGGGCCATACGTGGGATGCAGGGCTAAGTTACGCGAATACGCAAGAAGTATGAGAAGTTGCTTGAGACTTAAGTGGACGGTCGGAATCAATGTGCGAGTTCATCAATCTTTCATCAGGCGATGGCAAAGTGAAACACATAACCAGACGCGTTGGGAGCCGCGCTGCTCACTTAGAGGCCCGCTGCAGCTTGCACTGACACACTTAGCAATCGTCCGATTGACGGCTCTAATGGGAATTAGCTTAATGCGCCTGATGGTTCTGCGTGGCAAACATCACTTTCGTGATTACACACATGGCAAAAAGTTTCATTTTTGCGCACTTACGTCAGAGAGCTCCAAGGCGAGGTTGTCCAATTGTAATTCGAAAGGTTCGGTCGTTTCTGGCGGTTCCTCTTCCTCGCTGAGGAGCTCGGTGTCCGGAGGTTCTGCCTGTACTTCTGGCTGCACCAGTGGTTTTGGGATTTCTTCTTCCACTGTTTTTGGTTGTTCTTCGGTACTGGTGCACGGATCTAGTTCTTTCCTACCCATAAAGGGACTCTTGTAGAATTTGGGAAACACTCTGAAAAGAGAAGAAGCATTGGACAGAGTTCTACAAGCTTCTATGGACTGTCGTTTTATTTACTAATTTGTTGAGCAAATAGGCCAATCGGGAGACAATAGTCCGCCGTTACCCTCTGGTTTGAACAGAACGTTTCTTATCTCTTGGCTGGGTGCTTTTTTTAAAATATTTTTTAACATAATTCTTGGCTTTCTTAAGTTCATTTATCAAAAAAAAACTCGAGTCATCGTCAACCTTTAAACTGAACTTACTTTGGCGACAGTCTGTTGATGACAGGCGACTGGGGCTCGTTCTCCCGATGGAAACGCTGCTTCCAAAGTTTCGCGTCAGCCGCTGTTATGTAGGTGATGCTGAAATGGGCAATGAAGTTTAGCGGAAAAATAATGCGAGCTAGGAGAGTGCTAAAACGGACAAATATGGTTATTGTTGTTATTGGATGGCGTTTTATAGAGTCGCATCTTCGTGTGCTCAGCCCATTCTATGTATCAGAAGTCGTTATGGGCACTTTGAATGCTACTTCCGCTAGGACCATTAATTGGCTAGACATGTCCTTAAAAGAGGATAACTTCATCGGTTCGTTGATGCACCGCTTAACTTTGCTAGCGATCTAATGCTGCCTCATTTTATAGCGACAGCACACCACGTTCGTACTTCTATTTTAGTATGTTTTTGTAATGAGAACAGCTGGATAGAAAAGCAATCTGCGAGGCAAAGTGAAGCCGATGTTTGGACATCCAAAGACGTTTAATAATTTAAGGTATCCAACATCTATTCCCCGGACTAGTTCTGCAGAAATGCCTTGACCGAGCACTTTATTTGTTACTCGAACTTACTTAATTTGCGTTCCTATCAGATTCGTCCTTTTCAAAATTGCCCTCGCTTGAGCACTGGTCACGTTCCTCAGCGTCTCATTGTTGATCTTCACAAGGTAGTCTCCAGTCTTAAAAACAACATTCACCGGCACCGAAAAAAATCGAAGCGTACCTGTATCCTTCCATCCTGTCCGAAAGCCTTCTTACTGCAGATACTCTTGACTACGCAACCGTTTACACCTTTGTCGATTTCAGCGTCGAGGGTAACTCCTAAAAAGCGGTGAATTATTAATGAACCGCGCTTAGCGTAGAAAAAATGCGCGGGAAATGACTCTCATCTCCGCGGCGCCGAGAACAACTTTTCTCCGGACCCGTCCGTTTCAGGGAAATCATTTAATGATTTATAAAGCGGGACGCGCTCAAGCGCATTCGCCGCTCGAGCGCCAAATCGTTCACTCACTCACCTAATGGAAGAGCACCTTTAATGACTTTAATCGAGCGTTCAAGATTCGAGGGTAGGTAGACGACATCGTAGGCCCAGGAGCCTTTGAGCGAAAGCGGTGATCCACAAGGTGACAGTGAGCGGGTTGAGCACGGTGACCAGCTAATCATCGAGGAGCTGCTCTGAAGAAGCACATCGGTTAATGGGCACGTGGAACACAGACACGCGGCGTGGACGGAAACAAGCCAAACCGTACGTACTCCGTTTAAGTTGAGCGGCCGGGCGCGGCTGACCGACGGAGAGCAGCTACCGGAAGAGGGGTAGTACGCCTAAATGTGCACGTGTTACAAGCCATGCAGGAAGGCGAGAGGTGCCGATATCAAAGCAAAGGTGGTTTTTCATTCGATGTATAATGCTCGTACAGTTTTTTTGGCTGTTTTACACTTTGGGTGTCAAGGTGTCTTTGGGTAGTAAAAAGAAAGTGTTTATGCTGAGAGTATTTGTTTCTTTTCGCAGCCCAATGATATTTAAAACCCAAAGCAGCCTGAATGCACCAGTTCTCAATTTAGCTTGTTGTACCGTAGTGGTTTAAGGGATTTATCGTTTCAACACTTTTTGCAACTATTTAGGGATCCCACTTATAGAAATTAGTTTTGGTCACATTGTACAAAAAAAATATTTTTAACAATTACATCACGTTTAGTTGGATAAAAATAGAAAAATGAGTGTCCCTCCCTTAATGGCCATCTAATAGACAAAATTTATGCATGTTCCCTAAGGACAGTCCAGCGGCATGCAGGTTCCGTTTAATAGCGTCCCAAGGGACTGACGCGGTCAGAGAGTCTTAAAATACTTTTAAAATGGTTCTCCAGGAGCGGTGCCAAAAATCGATGTGCTCGAAAGAACAATCGTGGATACGTAATGAGGGTGCTTTTGTGAAAACAACGAGAAACATAATAATAACCCACCTGAGGGTAGAGCGACCGGTATTGATTGGGTCCGATCCACACGTCCTCCTGGCTCGAGGCGTACGAGAAAATCTGAAAGCGCCAAAGTCATCGATCAAAGAGTGTTGTTGCGACGACGGCCAATAGGTCTTAATTGCACAATGAAAGCCTTCCTCCTATTTCCGCCATTTATCTTTGGCTGCTGTCGTGGATAAACAGGCGCAACTTTCGATACTCCAAGTGTGTCTGGTGAATGGTTACGGTCTTCTAGCCACGTGCGACTTTTCTGAGTTAAGAGATTCGTATTTTTGTAAAGATAAAAAGGTGTTAGGGAAATCGCTGCTTTATTTAAACGCGTGGTGCTGAGTTGTTGGTACGCTTGGAAGTAGCAGCTATATTCAAAATGACTCCGTATTTCATACGCTTACCCTTGACAGTGCTGTAACATTGACCGACCGTTCTTTTTTTTTCTACTTTGGGACCCTTTATGTTTTTCATTTCATATATTACCCATTACTTCATGGGATTTTCCGTCGTTTACGCATTTTCTGATTTTAAGGGACAGTGACCCATTATTTTTTCACGGAATAGTTCCCGTGTCTACAAGGTCAACCTAAACTTCTAAAAGCATAAAAATACTTTCCGTGGCATGAAAAGAGCGAAACAATGTCCTAAGATACATCGTTTTCGAAAGGCATTTTCTAGAGGACAAAAGAAACCTCCAGTTCCTGGATGAGTGGAAGAGTACTTACTTGCTTTCGACGTTGCGAGCGTGGCGAACTTCCCTTCGCGAGTACTCGCTCGCTTCGTGAAATAATTGGCGAATGGTTGTGGCTTCGACACTAAACGAGAAAAACCAAATTGATTAAAGCTTAACATTCGGTAGTGTCTAAACATGGTGCTGATGGCCAGCGGACAACCAATCCTCTCGCGCGCATCCTCTCCCCCACGTTCACGTACTCGGACGCCCATTTAGCTGGAGACCATCCATCACCCAAATGGCTGCTGACATTTCGGCACACGTCGTCGTGTGTCACAATAACTGGGATATGTGCGCCGTTCGTGGCACTGGCCCAAACGTCATAAATTTGGTGTCCCGCTTCACGCTCTCCAGAGCGTCAGGACGTTTCCATTACTGGTACCTTCGTGACTCTAGGAAGATCACTGTGGGAATTACGGTTGTTTGTGAATTCATAGGTAATATTCTTAATTTGTAAGTAGTCGTAATTGCAATTTTCGGTTCTATATAAAGAGAGAAATGATTGAGAATAGCCATGTCTTTTCCCTAGTGAGGAGCTTAATGAATTTGAACTTGAATCCTTTTTTTATCAGCTATGTAGTAAATGATTTTTTTACTTTAAGTTTGCCTGCAGGGAGTACCACTTACAAGAGAACAGCGCTTAAAAAGAACTAGTGTAAACCAAAGCGAACATCAATTTTCAGTGGATAACGTTAATGTAGGAGAACAACACTTATTCTACGGTCAGTTGGGCACAGTTCCAATAATATCCGTGAAACAGGTGAAATACCGAGAAATGTCTCGGGTTTGACTGGTGCCAACGTCGGGAAAATAGAAGGATTGGTTGACACGCAACCCTTGCAGTTAATAGGCAAGCGTATCGGTTCGTTGATTGACGGCCTACTTAGCGAAAGATTAGACTCGCACATGCACGCTAATAGATGCGTGCTATTTGGCCTAATCCCTGCGCTTAACCTTGCCGGACTTGCTCTTTTAGCAGAGGGAGATTGTTGATTGCATTGGGTATGCGAAAGAAAGGCCTTTGAGTTCTCGCCTATCGAGAATGGATCTCACTGCGCTAGGGCAACTTAGGACATTACTATTATTTGACAGATGAATCTGTTCTTAAAATTTTTTTCTACGCTATAGGATCTAAATGGCTGTTTGCTTCCTTTCCAGATTTCTGTTAGGGAACATAATTACCACTAAGAAATATCAGCTTATGTCAAATATGATGACCAGAGGGTAATTTTTGATCTCATTAGTTTTCCAGTGAAAACAAAACGCTCGATAGTGTGCCACTATAATAACCTCCACGGCCGTAGGACACGGTTTTTGCTAACGAAAACGTCCAACGGAACTTTGGTTCGTGACCAAGGAAACTCTTTGCACTAAAACATCCGGATCTTTTGCAGCTCCTGAATCAAAAAGCCTGCGCAACACATAACTCCAGCTTTGCTTTGCAGTTTTGGAAAAGCGAGGAGGATAGAGAACGGAAATACCTCGTCGGAAGGGACGACTTTTCAAAAAAAAAAAAACGTAAACACTCTCGCTCCCATCTGCTGCGCAGGCGCAACATCGGCTTGACACGGAAATGTAATTTGAATTTATGGTTATTCCCTCGCTCTTAATGTCACCTCTCCCCTCTGACCGCCGGCCATCCCGGCGGAGTGGTGGTGGAGACGAGGGCGCATAACGAGCAATTTTGCGTGCCGCAAATATTTATGCGGAAAAATACATAGGCGCTCGGGAAACGGGTGCAAAGTTGGTTAGCGCTCACGCGCGCGAGATGCGGCAATGCCCATCCACAAGTGATCAAATTAGAATAAAGTTGTTTTTGAGAGGGGCCGCAGATGGACACTTATCGACGTCGAGGTTTTCACGGGGCCGCGATCGATTTGCAATGATAAATAAAAAGCGGTTAAGCGGAAAAGCACCGAAAATGGGAAAGAGGACCAGAAGAACTGAAATACGGCAACGAGTCGGGCCTCCGCGTTTGGAGCCCTCTCCCGCGGCAGCCTCGGCTCGTCGCCTGTGGGGAGAGGAACCAGCCGCGGCGCCAGGATTCTGCGACGACGATGACGACGGGAGACATCGTCCTCGTGTATCAAAACAAGTCCAGGCGCGCAAGGCACTGTGTCAGCAAGGATGTAAGGATTCAGCGCGGCGTGGACATGCTGCGCGAAAATTGTTAATTTGTAAAAATGTCATAATCCGTTAGGAAAATTGCATTGTCACCGCCGGACGTCTCATATTACGAGCTCCTCCAGCCACTTAGCGCCTCAAGTCCTACGCGCGTTAGCACATATAGACATTAGGAACGGCATACGGGCGCGCGAGAGGTGACTATGACGGTGCCTGTTATGGCGTGTTCCTAGCTTTCCTTGGATTGCACAACCTACCAACGTCGTTGGCGTTAATTGCAGCTTAATGAAATCAATATGTGTTGACGACGGAGGAAATTGGAAAACGGCACGCGATGAATAAAGCGCTCCGGAGACTTGGCCAGACACAATAAGGGTGAATCAGTTTATGGCACTGATGCTGGAACATATGAAAATAGCGAAGGAAAACGGATATGTTTGGAAAACATAGCTCGAACGTCAATTTTGTTTAGAAAAGAAATTCTACCTCAACGGTACGACTGCTTAGCCGCCGTGAACGCCACATGTGTTGTAAGTTAAGTCCCTGAATAAAGGATAGGCCCAAAACGACCACCACAAACTGTATTCTCTAACGTTCCCTAAAGGATAGCTTTCAAGGAGGCCTGGTTTCCAAATAGGCCTTCTGGGATACAAAACTATAAATTGTGTTGAAAGGGACCAGTGATTGCGTTACTAAATGATTGCGCACTATCCACCCCTTATTCACTCTGTGAGCCTTATTGACCCATTGTTGTATTCCTCACAATAACAAAATTCTATTTCACTTCTTGTCTACAGTGCAGATGTGTGATTTAATCCCTGAAAAGATCTTTGCATTAATCACATTTTATGGGCATTTTGCTATGGTCTATGTTAAAGAGGAGCAGCAAGATTTCGCATGGAAAAGGTTGAATATTCACCTAAGCATACAGATACCAGAGCCGCGCCGTCGTGTCAGAGGGTCTACACAACTACAGACATGTTCCCTAGCACCCAAATCATAAATATGGGGGCAAACAGGAATGGACAGCATTTCCTTTCATCAATGCGCTGCCTACAGAATGGCATGAGATAACAAAATATTTGTTGCCAATTGCGATTTTATCGCAAAAAAACGGATCCGGAAGTCCGACGACATTAGCTGATCGTCTTTTGAATGCGCGCTAATGGATATGTGCAAGCTAGACATGAAAACACAATGTGGTCAGACGTGCTCTGGTGTCTAGCCAATCCGTAGGACCACATCACCGGAACTTTAGTCGGAAAAAAGCACATTGACCTCATATTCAAAAAAGAAGCGTATTTTGGGATTATACAACAGTCTTAAGGCTCGGCGAAAGACAGAGAACAGGATTAATTTATAAATGGGATGTCAATCCACCAGAAGACACGTGTTAATCCTCCTGTATCAATGCAGATGTTTCGAATCAGTGCTGCGCCGCTACGTACACCAACGCAACATCCGACATGAAATCAGAAGGCGCTCACATCAGTTCATCGCTGACATTATAACAACTTTCATAGGATAACGCTTCAAACGAAAAGTTGTAAATCTCCCGTAATTGCCAACACCGTCTATTGGAAGCGCAGCTCCTTATCGTAAACTACGGTTGTCGCCGCTGGCCACAGTACTACACTCACAAATAAGTATAAAAGAACCCACCTGATCAATAGGCACTGGTTTGGCAATTCCTAAACGAACCAACCCTAACGGAGCGGCTTTGAGCACGGACACGGCCCGATCAAGCGAGCAGTTTGAGAGGTCTTCGCCGTTGACGAAGAGTAGCCGGTCGCCGGGGACAATGCGACCGTCGGCTTGCGCCGCTCCGCCTGGGACAAGACTGCGAATCACAATTACTGAGTCTCCCGGATGCACTGGATCCTGAAACGCAATTACGAGAAAACTTAAATAACGTAGGGAATTCGCGATTTACCTGGTAATCGGCCACGGAGAATCCCAGGCCCTTGGCGTCCTTTTCGAGCTGAACGATCATCGGCACGCAGTTCCAGATGGCAAGGCCGGTGATGGGCTCGAGCGAGCGTGAGCGGAGTTTGTTAGAGACTTGCTCCAGGAGCCAAGTGGTTTCTTTCTGGTTTTGAAGATTGATCTCCGATTTTGCCTAAAGGAAAGTAGGCTATGAACAAAACTCAGGATCAGAGGTTCCAACGGTGTAACAGGACATTTTCAGGTGACAGTGGAACTTGGACTGTACCATATGCTTCCAGGAATCAGGGATCTTACACAATAAGAGTTCCTCACCTTCACTATCCTGTCGTCCGTCGACGCTAACAAGGGATAAGCCTGTGGAAGACTTTGTTCGGGGCTGCTTGGGACGAAAAGATTCACTTGTTGGGCCTTCCGTGAAACGTATAATCGGACAGTTTTTCCCGTTGAAGCAGCTCTCGTCAACGATTGGCGTACGGTAATGTGTGAGCGTCCAAAGAGTACCTCGTCGTTCACCTGACAGGCTGCTTAATCAAGGAGCTGACGACTCACTCCGTACCTGCAGCAGTTCGTCTCCAGTTTTGAGCATTCCCCCTTTGTATCCGGGACCGTCGTTCCTCATGCTTTCGATGTAATGGTGAGGGCAGAGCTGCGCGCCATCCACGACGTCTACGGTGCCCTCCAAGGAGAGACCAAGCCCGCCATCTTCGCTCTTGTCCGCGACCATCTCAGCCAGCACTACGTCGAACTCGGAACCTAATCTGTTCTTCCAATAGGCTACATAGTCTACGTTTGATGCATTCTGGCTGTCCATTCTTTGGCTCTCCGTTTCCTAAAGCGCTCAGTTTACAACTAAAGAGGACAAAAACAGGAAGCACAAAATCTCATTTTCAATAAGATTTTTCCACGGCATTAAAACTCATAGCTGCATCAAAACGCTGCAGATGAGACTGTAAAGGCTCAAGTGCAAGAAGAACTAAAGCAACTGCTGTTCGTTGCAAACAAATTAGAAATTGATGGCTTGAGAAGAGTGGGATTGCAGGATGCTTCGTGAACTTCTTGATTGATCACGTACGTAGTGAAAAAATTATTGGAAGCCGTAAAGGGCTATTGGCCCATTTGGAAGCGTATTTGAACGAATAGGACGGTTGAATGCTCAATTTGAATCAATTTAGGATATCTGCGCCCGTCATTTTATTGGCACATCGGCAATCATGAAAGCATAGCATGTTTGGAAAAAAACACAGCTAAAGAAAACAAAAAAGCATGCATCGTTAATGATTTAAATGACTGGTTACCAGCTGGAGACAACCTACTGATCAACGCTGAGATAAAAAAGGGATGTAAAAGGGTGATTTTCCTAAAACCAGCGTCGAAATTCTGTTTTGGACATATTTTCGGCAATGTGTTCCTATGAAGGTTGGGTCAATGGCAGCTGTTCGCCTTTGTGTTTGTTGCGGCTATCAGTGCAACACAATTGTGAATATTTTAAATATTTTTTGATTAGCGAATTAAGTAGGTTTTATTATCGCTATAGCGTTGCGTTTTTTCTTAGGACACAGCTCTACAGAATACATTCAATCGAGATAATTAAAACCGGGAATGTGCAAATTGACCTACCTGTTCCTGGAGCATCTTCAGACATAGGGCCTGCGGAGAGTCAGCAGCAAACCGGATCATTTTTAATCGTACTTTGTTGCCACTTTTTATGAGCATACGAACAGAATCCGCATGGCTAAGCCTCTCTATGCTCCTGCCGTTGACCTGGAGACGTAAACAGTAATTTGATTGTTGACCGTGGAGCTCTTACCTCAATAATTAGATCGTGCACCTTGATTCCCTTTGATAAATGAGCACTCGAATTAGGCACAAGTGATTTAACGAAGACTCCACTAATCTCTTCTGAAAAATCCTAATCAAACAACGCTCGATCGCCATAGAAGAATGACATCAACAGTGCTATTCTCTAGAGGCGTAACGAGAGAGATACGCTCGTTTGGTGTTAGAGCATAAATAGCGTCCCTTACTGACACTACCGAATGGGATATACATGGGATGTATTTTGAGACTAAACAGGGTAATGTGCAAAGTACTACAGAAATGGGCCATTACAGCTAATGCTGGATCTATGAACAGCCTCTTAAAATCGGAAAGGTCAATTACTCGCCATCTTCGTGGTTCAGGCTCCCGCTTACCAGGAAGGAAGTGCAATCTCAAGAATCCATGCAGATTTAAGTTAAGTGGCCCGCAATACTTAAGCCGATTAGGACTTAAACAATGCATGTCCAATCCTCTCAATGTGAACCCATTTCGTCGGTGCAGAAGCTCGGTTTGTCTATGAAAGCATTAAGGATTTTGCCATGGCGGTAATCTTCGATTGGTCAGGGGGAAGTACAATAGTAAGGATAAAGAAATAAGACCAGAAAAACTGGAAAAATGTCATTATAATATGGGTAATATGAAATTAGACCAGAGAGTAAATATTGTATCTCCAATATTTGTGCTTATTAGGTAAAACTACGAATTGGGAATGGGAATAAAGCATAACGAACGTAAACGGAAAAATGGACAAAGAAGTGCTTGGGTTGGCAGCAATATCTAAGTAGTGTAAACGACAATAAATATTGTATCTCCAATATTTTAAGAACACAATTTTTTTTCTTTGAGATCTCCTTAAGCACACAAAACAAAGAGCAAAGCATGAGGACTCTTGAAATCGCTGCTGTTTTCTGTTTTGATTTGGTGCGAAAATTCACTCAGAGAGTAGTTTTCCTACATCGAGTCCCCAAGGTAATTGCACATTTGTGTATGTGCTGTCCTTCTCTTTTTCGAATTCTGCAACAACATCACATTAGATGTCACTTCCGATTAATTCTTGCCCGCATGGCACATATACTCCCCCTCTGTTTTCGTGGGTGGTCAATGACAGCTCACAAGGAATCGCAGCGGGACGAGAGCCTCTTCTAAGTGTGAAACAAACGCGGGTGACGCAATTTATACAAATTCCAATCGTTGTGCTTAATTTAATTTTCGGCTATGTTGCGATGTCCTCCCGTCTAATTCAGCATTCTCGTAATATAATTATTCCGTAAGCGCATCACAACGTTTGCACTCTACTGAATGAGTTCATTTGGATTCCACTGCGGATCGTAGAAGTAAGTGATTGTTAGTGGGTGGCAGCGCACAAGGCAAATATTTGCTTCACGTTTTGTGATGTTCTAGAGAGTAAAATACAGACGGTTAAAGTAAAGACAACACCAGAAAATATTGTTCACTCCATGAGGATTAACCGCTAAAACACGACGCAAATATCCGTTCTGGGCATTTTTGTTTTTACCATGAATGATGGCGCTTATGCTGCGATGTGCTCCCAGAGGACTGAAAGTGACCCCATCAAGGGCGAGTCTGGTCGAAAACTCCAATTCGGAGCCGTTTTTGCGAATGCGCCGATTACCAGTTAAAAGATCAACCAGAATGCGCAGAGACTCTTGGGCAAAATATTCTAGAACATGTGAGGATCTCCGTGCGGAACACGGAAGGTGCAAAGGTACTAATAGCCATGTCACACCTTTTCCAGGTAGGTAGGTAAATAAAGAAATCCACTGGACACCACACCTAGCTTGAGGGGCCGCAGCTTTCAACTCGCAGATAAAAAGTGTAAAAGTCGTAAAAAAGTTCAAATCGCGCGAGAAGTCGGCAAAGAAAAACGCGCCCGCCAGGCTAACAACATCGTTAATCCAAGTCACAGAGATTTTGGCCGCGAGGCCAGAGGGTCTGCTCTGCATAGGAGCGCGCGCGTGGGCCTCGTGTATTATCGACTACACGACATCTTCAAAGTGATGTGTCAACGGGAATTAGCATAGTACGAAGTCGTCGGAGCGTCGATAGCCCGGGGGGCTGCATCTTTTCTTCAACGGCGCCGCGACAACGTTTTGGGCAAGGCGCGCGCGCACCAACACCATTATTAAATTATATTCGGCTTATTCTGCAGGGCATTCTCGGCCCGCCGACGCCGTCGCTTCTCTCGGAGAAGACCCTTTGCCCGAGGCTGGCCGAGAAGTGGCCGCTATGCGGAGATAAGTGAGCAAGGGGACGATTTCTGATTGACCTGTTCCGAAGAGCTAAGGGTGATTTTTGGTATTTAAAAGGCCGGCCGGCAAAAAGTGTCCTACTGACTATAATGGTATCTGTTTGACAAACGCTAATCTTTTAAGACAAAATAAATCAGTCTAGCTATCAGGAAAAGGTGGCATAAAGCAATTCCAGTGATATACGCCCATTTTGATTTTCATACATCACATATAGTCACAGTATAGCATGACCATGAATACTGTTTTATCAATGAAAAATCATTGTCTGGTCCATATAGGGTAGTATCAATATCGGTCAGACAGATCTACATACTGTAGAATGTTATAAAATAACATCAAAAATTGCACGCCGACAAAAACTAACCTTTTTTATGTACATAACCGGCGACGGTGATTCCAAGGCCTAACACAGGATCCCTCTCTAACTCTACTTCAACACTTTCGTACTTTCCGGCCACCCAACTGCTGCAACAGAATGTGGTCAACGCCTAAAACTCGTCATTTCTGCGATAGTCTTTGACGGGCTTTCTTACCATTTCCTGGAGGCTTTTTAGCGAAATGCCCTGGTCGATTCGCGTGGACGCCGACGAGGAATTAGACGACGACTGTTTGGGCACTTGATTGTGCTGAGATCGGTTGACGTCGGAGATGGACTTTTCCAGCTTTCGAGACTCCTTAGACTCGTCACCCTCGTGATCTTCTTGCTCTTGCTCCAGTGTCGACGAGGTTGTGGGAGCTGGAACAGGCGAAGAGCGAGATTGTGCCAAACTCTGACCGAACTCACCGGCGTGGTGACAGATGACTGTGGTCTCGGAGGTCTTCAGGTGTGCGGAAGCGTCGGTGGTGCAAGGGGGCTGCGCGGAGGTTGACGGCGTCCCAATACTGTTCGCTGTAGTGGTGGCTGCTGGAGGGCCGCCATTGCCCGGGTGCGTCTTCGCGAGATGTGTATTAATTTGCTCCTGAAGGGCGGTAGGCGAAAGTGCCGCGCGAGTCGACATGATCCAGCAGTCTGAAAGCGGCCCGTTGGGTGAGGGGACGAAGAAACTGAACACAGGAACAGGAAGCGAAGCCCACAGAGGGATAGAAGTGAATGGAAATAAAATAAAAAAGACAAACAAGCAACGCGCCCCCTCTTCCTCTCCGGGAAAAGTTCCAACGGATTGGGGCCTGTGTTGGCCGCCAAGCTTGGAGCTCGCCGGCTGGCTCACGCGCTCGTCTGCAGTCCGGAAGGCGCGTAACAGAAGGCGATCCTGACTGCGCGTCCGCCTGATAACTCCGACGAGCATCGTTCCGGCGGTGCGGCTCCGAGCGAACCTCTCAAGGGGCTCGCGCGATACATAAATCTAGCGGCAATCGCAAAATATCATAAAGTGGCCCACAGCCCGTCTTCGGCCGTTCAAAATTTTGACAAATATCCGTTTCCGTGCAAAAACACAACGCAATCGATACTTGTTTGTGTAAACCATGTGGCGAAAGCAGAAACTTCCGTTGTCACCTCGAACCGCATCTATCAATAAAAGATGAAACGAACGGAGCAAAACCTATCGCGCGGCTTTACGTATTGGGAAAAGTCATAATTGCGGTTCAGCTAGCGCTGAGCCGTCTATCAGCTCGATCTTATTACGTTTGGAATTGCATTAGGAAACACAACAGACGATAATATCAGGCCTTGTTTGTTGCTTCAAAGTGTGCGGTGGATTTTAATTATGTGCTTGCTGGCTGATTGCAGGGAAGAATGACGAAGTTTCTATATGTATATGCGCAAGTTGGTATGATTTGGCTATGTTTAGATGCAGAGCGAGCGCAACGTGTGCGTCAGGGCTCGGGACTTGTATTTCTATTTAGTTCATACAAGGAGTGAATCGACTGGCCCCTTCATTACTACTTGACAAAAAGACGACCAGGATGAACAAGGAGAAAACTCACGTGGTGTATTTGGAGCGCTTTCGGTAGTGTTGATCGATCGTCCTACTACCAGCTCAACGACGCTATCTTGCTGCCGGAGTATTGTCGCCACTTGCTGACTGCTCATGCCATGCACGTTCATACGCCCAATTTGAAGGATGTGGTCTCCAGCGCGAAGTCGTTTATCCTGCGATGACTTTTTTAATTAACGCGTAGAACAGAGGACGATTAATTGAAAATCATAAGTTCGAAGCGCCGAGCATAAACCGAGCAAGCACTTGGGGGGAATTTGTGTGAATGGGTGGCAAGATTCTTGGAGAAGCGCGAGATACGTATCAGGGGAATGATCTTAAAGTCACGCAAAGGGCGGTGCAACGGCAGCGTTAATTTTTAACGAGCCATGAATAATTCAGTGTTAATTTGCTAAATTTCACCCGCCGGGTGGTCTCGTCGTTTCATGTTATCGAGCGTTTGGAGATATTACCCGCGCCTCTAGCTTGGTCTACTTGTGCACTCAGCCGTACAATTTGAGGGGAGCGAGATATAAATTTTCGAACGAGGTACAACCATAGTAAAGTGATGCTAAGGACAGTGAAATTAAAAACATTAAAAGAGACTTTCTAATGTAAAGAACCTCATTTGGCTGCTTATTATCGAAGTAAAATGTTCTATTTAAGATGCGTTCGCCCTTGTTTTTCTCTTCACGACTATTCCAAAATGGCCGTTTAGTTAATCAAACTTCTGAAGCTTCGGCACGTGCTAATTAAATTTTTGAGACATTGAGTCTTGCCGTTTCTCAACCGTTAATCTTTCAGACTACCGTTTTTAAGGACCAATAAAAAAGAGGATGTCTTTAAGAAACGACTTCCTTATTGGCGCCAACATTGCGACGGATGTTGCAACATTTAAAACCGTTTGTCGCATCTCCTGGGGCGGAAATGATTTAATAAGCTGGCGCAGACTGGACATTTTCTAGCTGTCAGACAAGATTTGGTTAATTTTTTCGCAACATCTAAATCTGACTGCCCTTTTGCACATCTGAACTAGGCCACATAATAAGGATTCCATTTTGGTCCTTTGTTTGCTGAAGGAGAAGCTTCAAGCAATCTAGCGGCTTAATAATACCGTGATTTAAAACAGCTGCGCGGTGATCTATGACGTACTGCAAAAGGAAAATACATATGGAAGTAATTATGAGATAATCGACGAAATATATGTCTGCTTTGCAAAAGGACATCAAGATTGCAAGCGGGTAAGTGGGACGTGGTTTTCAAAGAATTAGAAACGGTTCAAATAGTCATAACAGTTTGATTTCGTAGGGATAGTCTCCCTTTGTTCCGTTTGGGGATAAGACTGAGGTTTCCTGTTCCTACGCTCTTGCAACACAGCAATCTTCTCAACCACTCACCTTGTCAGCAGCGCTCCCAGGAAGGATGGTCTTCACCACGACTCCGGTGCTCGTGCCGCCGACGATCCCGAAGCCAAGGCCAACGCTCGGATCATTGGGTAGTTGAATGATCTCAACCTGCGTCCAGTCGCCGGTCAGCTGAAACGAGGAGAAAACATGAGGAGCTTGCGGTGGAGCCGAAACAGCAAATGAACGAAAATGGGTTCCCCGCTAATACTTCGTTCGTCGCTTCTTTTTCAGCGCCCTCTCGCTCACCATTGGATCCAATTATCGCAACGCGTTCGTCCTAACATGCAACGGGTTCGTGGATCTAGGGGCGCAGCGGCGGATCCACGCGGGGAACACCTTGTTCTCGGCGGCGGACAATCGCCTTCTGGCGTCTTCGCCCGTCGCGGAGGACATTATTTGCATAGAGAGGACACACGGTGCCACGACGTCACTCAATCCGCCCAGGCTTGCGGGCGGAAGGTTTTACTTTCACTTCGCGGACGTGTGTCCCTCTATTTGACGGAATGTAATCTTTTTTGCGTTTCAATAAAATGCCCATAAGTTATGCGCGTGCAAATGCGCAAATAAATTGGCTTCGCCGAGCCGCGCAGGCGGAAAACGAACTTTTTATGGGTGGACCAAGTATTATCATGAGGGGAATAATGGTTCAGACCAAGTTTTAGGATTGCGGAAAAATGGGGAGAGTCCATATTTAAAAGACATTTGCTCTTTCAAGATTTTTAAGCCGAAAGAAGAGAGAACAATGGTGCAGCGGTCATAGCTTAATTAATAAGGTACGAAATGCGCTCATGTTTGTGGGTCTATGCATATGAGGATCAACGTATGGAAGACGCTTGGAAAATCGAACTTAAATATTTTTAAACATACTCTTACATTCCGTTCTGACACATGAAAAGTCACCTTAAAATGTGCCACCATCGAAAAGTAAGGGTTCAAAAGGCGTCACAAAAAAGGTCCTTTTTAGAGAAATTGTAGTTTTACCTAAGTAAGTGTCGTAGTGTTTTAGAATGGTGTTATGATTGCGCCATTTTGACGTTCAATTAGGTGTCAATATTTTGCCGCAAACTCCCTAAATGTAAGCCAGATAAGCATTGTTCCAATGTGGACATATTTTACCGATTTTATGAAAGCCTTTTGGCGTTTGCCTTCTTCCGTCCATCCTGGGAATAACGTATTGCTTCAATTTTGAATGGATACCCACTCAAAGATACGCAAAGAGTAGTTTGCGCGTGACTTAAGCAATCCCTTGCGTACGTTTCTTCTACTCTTATAAAACTCAGACATGTCCTTAAGTTAAGTGGATTCTTAAACGGAAAAAAGCGAGCGTCGTTTCCGATGTAGCCAGCGGTGAAGAACCCTTGTTTTACACTGATTGGAGACTTCCTGCACTTTGTGCATGGCTCGAGAGTTGCGCTGATTAGCGTTAGTACACCCGTGTGGGAAGCGGAAGTGACAGATTTAGACTAGCTTTGCCGAAAAATTTCGGAGTTTTTTTTGTAAAAATCTCTGTTTATATTAGTGTACACTCTGACAAAGAATAGATCTAGGCAATCTATCAAAAAGGTTAGTAAGAATTTGCGGTAGGCTACACCTACATGGCACTAGGCAGATAGCTTAGAACGCACATAAATGTCTTAAGTGCGAAAAAATCGTAACATATAATAAGATAACACGATTTTCGACGGGATTTCCCTGTTTGCAATTGGTTTCAATTAGTCTTCCTCAGTTCCTCGACACTCAAAGTGTATCATTAATCATAAGATCACAGCACAGACAAGTGTTGCCGCAAAGCATCAGACAAGGATTAATCGGTGCGGACGGCACGTGTCACTGATCGCTGTGAGCCAGCGATCTACTGTCAAGAAGTCGTCAAATTATCACGGTCATGGGAAGAGCGCCATCAGTCATTTGATACTTTGGACAAATGCTGCAAGAAGAACTCTGCATTGTCAACACAGCCTTTTAAAAAGTGTGACGAACCTGACACAACATTTATTTATAGCCGAGAAATATGGGGATATCCGAGAAAACTTTCGACATAGAAACCATTGGCCAGACAATGACATACAAACAAATGGCTTATTTTTATGAAAAAAGGTGCTTATTTGGCCGTTGCACTAGTAGAAACAATATGCTCCAATGGAATGTGTTTTCGGTTTTCCTCATTGTTTAAAACAGTGATCAGAATAAGTGCATTTTTTATGTGTTTCGTCGCGCCACTGTTGCCACCTGAAGCGTGGGAAAATTTCACGCGGACTGTTTGTTGCTTGGTGGGAAAGCCAGAGCGGATGTATAATTGGGTTGAGGCAAAACGTGTCAAGGGATGGCGGATGTTCTAGGAAGATCGGTGAGAGTGCAAAAGTTGTAAGACGAGCTATTTGATAAAAAGTTGAGAACATCAGGTAGGATTCGTATTCCTCGTTTATTGGCTATTTAACAAGGGAACAGAAAGTCTTGGAATATATAAAAAAAATTTTTATTTGCCAATTTTTTTATTTGACGCAATAATTGATGTTTTGGTGGTTGTTCTAGATATGAAGATGGGTTTTACGAACAGTAACCCATATGTGCTTTACAAGATTGTAAGGAAAATTTACGGAACACCAATAATATGACCAAAACACGAAAGTGCGCGTCCACAGGCCGACCCTTAGTCTTAGTTAATAATTGCAGAGCGATTTCCAATTATGAAACTTGCTAGGGATGAAGAAGGGAAGTAAGAAGGGAACGTGGAACGGGACAAGTTGCAAATAGAAAGTCGAATGTTTAGCAGAATGCGTTAGGTGAATGGTCATAATTATCAGGCGAGGGGCGAGAAAATTGCCGCACGGACGTCGTGCCACACCCCCAGTAGTAATAAAGTGGACTTAAAGACTTACCACCATTTGAGCGGTGTCGCGAACGACGGCAAAGACCAGATGCTTCCGCGAGGTTTCGGCGTCGTCTAGCTGCTTCGTGAAGTCGTCGAAAATCTGAGGACGTAGATGTTGCGTTGGCGAAGCGGCACTGCTGCTGCTACTCGATTGCTGCTCGACCGGCGCCGCATCACATGGTTTTTGTGGCTCGTTTTCCTCTTGTTCTTCCTCTTTTTGCTCGGCGTCTAAAAAAGGCACCAACGCATCATTGGACGCACAAATAGCAAAATCGGGGGTGGCCTTTGGCGCGAGGGAGGAGGGACGACACCGGTGCTGATCTACACTCGAATATCGTGCATGCGTAACGTGTTCATTTCCACTGCACTATGGACGTGCATATCACAGTGCGTGTATTCCTGATGCCGTTGCTACATGGAGACAAACGAAAGCCCTTAAACGAGAGCGAGAGCACTTATATCTGGGCAGAGCAGCTCCTCGTTCTCGGCCTCCCTTCTCCTTGCCTCCGCCTCATCACCATCTTCATCATCATCATCCGTCGTCGCCGTCGAAAAGTGTTTCGACCCATAAGAGGAGCAGGAATCGGGAGCCTTCTTCTCCCTCTCTCTCGCGCGCGCATTTCCCCTCAAGCCGAGTCGACGCTGACCGCAGCGGACACAATGGCCGGATAATTCTTTAGGATGGGAGCGGAAGTGCTAAATTATCGAATCACGCGTCCGTGTAAGTGCGCTTCCATCAGAGAGGAGCCAATCTTATTCCCATCGGCTGCCTGTTGGTGTCCATGTATGCGAATGTCTCGCGGAATGTGCGTGTGTGGCGGTGGAGCAGCGTCCTCAGAAACTCGACCGCTAACAAGCTGACTCAGCGCTTGTGCGTGCTTCTGCTCTGGACACAACTAGTAGCGCCAAAAGGCACAACAGAAGAAGTTCACAAAAAACAATCAATAGAGAGTGTGGAACGCGACAAGACGACGACGTCTTCGACTTAAAATTGCCCGGCGCTCAAAGTTGGCTTGATTAATTATTAATGAGCTTGTCCGTCGTCATACAATGCCCCGTTCCTTTCCGCGTTTCCTCCATTCGCGCGTCCCGTAAACTTCGCACGCCACTCAAAAAACAAACGCATGTAACTTGTGCAGCTCCCGGGCCACCCACAGCGGCGGTTCTTGTCACAATTTCCACTTCATATCATCTGAGCCGTGAGGGTGAGTGAGCGAGTGCGGGAGGCGGTGTTACTGCGACGGGAGCGCGGAACAGCTCAATGAATTGCCGAAATCATGAACGCGCGCGCAACTTTAGTGCTTGGCGCCCATTAAGTGCTACTGAGCCCGGGACTCGAACGAAATAATTACGGGTGAAATGGATCTGCATCGGATCGAGTGCTGGTAATGATGCCGCGTCGAGAGGCGTCGTCCATAGGGGACATACAAGCAGCTGCAAATTAAACGCGAAATTGAGAAGGCACCGGATGAGAAGATCAACAAACTACACACACGCGGAGGGAGACGAAGATGCGTCATAGGCAGAGTGATGTGTCGAGGGAGAGGAGTGCCGACTGGACGACGGGAGCTCGGCTTGTGAAAGGTGATCGGCACGGTTTCGAATTTTCAGCAATTCGCTCATGTAACAATCGAGGTAAATGCGTTAAGGGGCCGCTCACGTATTCGCGGAGGAGAGGAGGAAAACGCGAAATGACGACAGACGACGCAAGAAAGGGTGAAAGAGGTAAATATCAGTCCGTCGTCGACCCAGCCCTGAGGGGCCGCGGAGGAAACACGAAAAATGAAACGAAACCACCGACCGGTGCTGCGCCGCACGTTGCCCGTCTTGTCGCGCGAGTTGTCGTCCCCGGCAACAGTGGAACCTTCTGCCGGTGTCGTCGCCGCGGTCTCCACCAGATCCTTCAGATAAAGCTGCGTGCCAAGAGCGACAATCCGATCGGCAACACGAAGTCGACCGCCCGATCTGAAATAATTATCTTTTACACACGCACGCTTTGGAACAAGAGAACCCTCAACAACTCGAGGAAACCCGATGAGTTTTTTCCCGTCATGCGCTTGTCACTTGTAGGCGACAAGCGGACCAGACGGCACCCGGGCGCCAGAAACTCAGGAACTCCTTAGCCTAGAGTATCCAACTCTACGGAGGGTCTCGTTTGCGCGCGAGAACCCGCACAAAGCGCGCAGCCGGCTGCAGTTCCTCACCCGCATCCGGGTGTCGGCCGGGTCCCTGGGTGCCGGGAAGATGGCCGGGTGGTGCGGATGTTGGTCTTGATGCCCTCTTGGCGGCTAACGACGCGCAAAGTGGAAGTCGATTAACGGTGCGCGCAAGCCCAGCAGGAAAGGCCATCGAAGAGGGCAGCGGCCCGGCAACAATTGCAATGCTGACAACAAAGTGGACATTGCCGACCATTCTCATTTCTTTCAGGTGACTCAGCTCATGTTGGCATACAAAATGAGGCAAAGGAGGAAAAGGTTAGGCGAAAAAGAGAGTCAGAAGAGGGTGGAATCCCATGAACTTGAGCCAGGTGGGAATATCAACATTCATTAGTCAGTGTTCTCCTTCTTCTCTCAGTCCCACGGCTCACAAGATGGTGATAATTTTGGTGCTGTTACTATATTTGAAGGCTTGGGAAACAACTACCCACCAAGTAGGCAGCATTAAGGAAATGAGTCAATTGTAATCAGCATGATGTACTCTCAATCTGTGCAGCTCATCTAATTGGACGACATGATGCAACCCGCCGATGCATTAACATTTGCCAGACCACACACAGCGTTCGCCTTTGGGGACCATGGCACGCTTCGAACCAATTTGTCGTTTTGAGGTTCAAGTCGTGTTTTCAAACGAGGTCGAATTTTAACCGCAGATGTGATTTTTAAAGCTACATTCATCGTCAGTATCATTAGGGCGAGAAAGGTAACACGGCAAACAACTTCGAACAGTTGCAGTATTAGGGCCGGTACAAATATTTGCCTGTTAATAGCAAACGCATCCTAGTGAATTGCAAACAAAATTCAGCCGGCCACTTCGAAGACACCTCGACCGGAAAACGCACGTGTTTGTAAACAGAGTGCAATAAGCGAAAGCCTCTATCAACAAAAAAGGGAAGGAGAGCTCTGTCAGCAGCGGATTGCTGTTTCTTCTCGCTAAACATTCTCTGTGGCATGAGTGCTGAGGGATAAAAAAAAATAGAAAAGTGTGCTCTAATGAAACGCTCAGTAGCATCCGTTTTATAAGTGATGTAGGCACACGACAAAAGACATATCCGGAGTTCTATGTTTATTGGGATTCTAACCGGTCAAGTTATACTTCTGCTAAAATTAGAGGAATCCATATCTATTCTTTATCTCCTGGGAAGCGACTGTATTTAGTCTAAACCCTGCCATCTCTGTAGGCTTGATTAAACAAAACCAGAGACAACAGTGCAAAAACGCCTTAGACAAAAGCCTTAAACAATACCTACTGGCCGCGTAACATTTCCACAACAACTCCGCGTCCCTTCACCAAATAACATGTACACTATGCAGTCACGAGACGCGTAATCGAAGCGCGCGGAAAGCAGCAGCTGCACCTACCTCGACTTTATGTCTTTAGGGCCGATGATGATCAGACGAGGCCATGCTTCGTGTGTTATGACGACTTCCGGTCGCAAATCGGCGAGGCCGATGTCGGCGAAGTAGAGCTTCTAAACGGACGTGCGCTCGACTGATTTACTATTGTGGCGATTTCGAACGCTTGAACGCTTTAGTGCCGGCCGTACCTGGTTCTCCGTCAGCGTCTGGCGCAGGCTCCGCTCGATGGCCTTCTTCACCTTCTCCACCCTTTCCGTCGGCGTGAGTGGTGTCTCTAGAACGAGGATGAGAAACTACGGAAAAAGTGTTCCTGTGTGCGAAGCTGAGTGTTGCGCACGGCGCTTGTGTGTTCCTGTGAAGTACGACACTACAACTCACTTACGCGCATTGTTGTTGTTCGAGCGGTAGCGGTGCACTTTCGCCTGGGCGGACGACGCCTAAAATGGCCCTCTTTAGTGCACAGACCACGCTGCAGGTGGACAGAACGGGGTGCGGTAGAGAAGGGGGAGATACCTGTTGACGGAGGCAAAACGTAAGCAGAGAGGAATACATTGATGCGCGGGAACCGACGCACTCCGGCCAAAGGCAATCTCAAATCAGTGAATGTGGCTAGGGGCCGAAGTGCTGTGGGAAAAGTGGGCTATGAGAGAAAACAATGCATTTTAGATTATAGATGGCTAACGACGCACAAGGATTTACTTTCCTGTATGTCACTGCCAAACCAACTGCTAATCACTGCGTTTTGCACTTCGCTCTTGTCAGTCCTTCCTGGACTTCCAATAAGATTTGGAACTTCTGCACACCTTTTGTGATTAGAGGATAATATTGCTCAAATGTTATTTTCACTTCCGGAAAACCCCTAAATTTATAGTTATCCTGTAGTCGATGGATTAGCACTTTCCCACAGTCGCGTTTGTTTTTAAAAGCTACTTTACTTCTGAATGGTTTAAGTATGTAGTGTACGTGTGATTCTATCGCACATACTTAATAAACAAGACGTAAATATTACGGGCATTTCGAACTCGGAACCAAAGTGGCGGTGGGTAAAAATTAACGCACGCTACTTTGATTGGATTCGGCCAAATAATGTGCGTTTTAGGACTCACGCTAGCCTAAAAAACGGAAATTCGATAGAAATTGAAAAAATAAGGTTGCATAAGCGGCCTTGTTTGGTCAAACCGTTACTAAATACTAAAAATCACCGAAACCTCTTAGAAACTTGGGGGTTTTATGGCATGAATTCACTCCAGATGCAATCGGCGAGCTAACAGGTGTCCACCGATACATATAGTCTTTACGAATTTAATGAGTCAGAGATTACAATCGATATTTTACAATCCTTAGGCGCTGACTTTCAAGTTTCGATCGTTTGTACTATGGTCTCTTTAAATGCCATGAAAAAGGGCAAAAATTTCTAAAAAACAAACCAACAAAGGAATTTGACGTTTTCCATGTAAACTCAGGTCAAAACAAAGGTCGTTAATCTGCCTTTTTATAATAATTGTACAAAAATAACAACTAAAGTACAGAAATACAATTCTAGGAATGCCACCGCGACCACTTACTCCCTTTTATTATTCACTACATGGCACCCCTTCATAAGTCATGCGGAGTACTCTTCGCTCAAAGTCGTATAGATGACCGTGGGAAATTGTTTTGAGGAGCTTTATAGTTTTTGACTTTTGAGAATATAAAGTGTCGCAGCTGGAACAGGAAGCAATTCCAATGCGACCGTCATACTTAAATGCCAATTCACCGCTAACAAGACGAGGAAATATTACTGACGTAAAACTTCTTTTCCGAGGAAAAACAAACAATTAGAAATTTTTCTCAATCGTCGCTACATTAAATGTTGACCATAACTTATCTTTTAGGTCCCATAGCGAGTAACTTATGATTCACTGTAGATTCAAACCTGCAGTACAGTAAGAAAAACGTAACATCACTTACCCTGTAGCTGTACTGCCGAAAGAGAGGATCTCGTAGTACGCGCTCCAGTGTGTTCACCTCCGTGTCGAGACCGCAACCCTTTTGACGAAGTTCGCGCAGCACCTCGTAAACCCGGTCGGCGTCTAAAATACACAAAATACAATCGGATCACTGCAAAATTGGAGTTCTCGGAAGGAAATGGACTGGTCCCAACAACTAATGCTTGAACGTTCAAATTTTGAACTGACGCCCGAGAACTCTGGTGTCTCTGGAATTTCTTTGGACGGATACAACTCCTGTCACAGTCGCATGTGAGCAGTGAATACGAGACACGCAAATCCGGATAATGACCGTAAGTGCAGGAAATTTTGAGCTGCGTCTAACGGGCATGGAATGGGTATTAATTGCTTTGAAACTCTAACGAGAACACATATTTCAACGGACAACAAGGTATCATATACTCATAACTGCTTTCCTTGTCGAAAGAGAGACAAAAATGTCAGAAAGTGTGGCTTGTCGTACGTTCGCACAATGTTGCATCACCGACAGCGGCCCGTCACTTTGCGTAATCAAAGCTCTTCCACCTTCCAGCGAGGGCTTCGAGATGTGATCAATTGATGTCGTTAACATTTTGAGCGAACGTCAAAACAAGTGTGAGCGAAGCAGCGGGTCGCCGGATATTGGCGGTGTCACGGTGGGATTCTTAGTTTATGTTGTACATAGTGGTCAACATGCGATGTGACTCGAACAGAGAACCAGCATACAGGCTGACTTTCGAACCTTTGGAGTCTATTTGTTAGTTCTGTTGTCACAATGACCGTTAAAGCTCTCAGGAGCCTTTGGCTTGGGGAGAGATTATGAACTCATGAGGAAAACATATAAATCGGTACAAGTAGATGCATGCACCGAAATTGGATTCTTTGCAACTGATAGGGTGATCTCTGTTACCGGAAACGTCATTCTGTTGATAGTTCAAAGATTTTCTTGTCTGGACGTGTAAAAACAACATCCCCTGTTCTGAGCCACGCTTGTCGAAACTGTGCCCTGCGCGGCGTGTCATATCAGATAATGGAGGGCGTATGTAAGGCGCCAGATAGGAGAACAAAGCAGATCGAGGTTGTCTGAGTCCACCAAAACAACAGCTGTTAAAAACTATACATAGTCACAAAATCATCGGGTTTATGATGCCACTGGAGCGAAAATGACGAATCGTGTTTCGAGGCTTCTGGTAAGGCGATTTTATTCCTCCTCGAGAACGAGGGCTGAGTGCAGCGGCCGGCACGCCAGTATTCACAATGGCGTGATGTTGCTTTTTCCAGCTGACATCCGAAGTGGTGCCTGCGGAACATTTGAAATTCGAGCCATAATAGCCTTTTAAAAATACAAACAGGGAAGAAAGAGTCTTTGTTGTGTACACATGTAAACACTACGTCTAAGCACTGCCGTGCGCCGTCCGTAGTCCCGCGGCTCCCGTTCTACAAATGTGGCAATTGATAATTGACAGCTTGCATTTTAGCAGAAAATTGACTCATTTAAATTCGTCGCCGGAGACACTTTGCGTTGAAGATGTGTCCGCGCCATGCACTTCCGACACTTTTGGCACCGGGGCTGTCCCATTGTTCTTCAATTATCAGTAATCCGTTTAGGAAGTAAGGGTGTGGATGCGTACGCAAAGAGTAAAAGGGTCCCAGGGAAAGGCGCCAAAATTGCATGCGAAATGATGAATTCTCGACGCGTGAGTGTCTCTAAGTGGTTCCGTGCGGCGAGGAACCACCGAGCACCGTGGTCTTACCTGCCGAGGACATGGTACTAAACGACGCCATCGATGAGGGGGGCCTCGGAGGCGGTGGCGGCGACTGAGATACGGTCGTTTCCCTTCGGAGTCCTCATCGGAGCGCAAGCGTCGTCGCTGCGGCGGCGCTTCGGGGCATGGAGGGAGTGAACCCGAGTTCCAGCGGGCTGAATGGGGGCGAACCGCGTCACGCGCCTCTCTGCGGCTGGGGCAGGACACAAAATTCGCCGGGAGAGATTATCCTCCCCGTGTTCTTCGCACTGACGGCGCTTTCCCCGTTGCGGCGGCGGCCGCGGCGGTCTTCTCGCCGCGGCGGCGACTTGCCGAAGAGTCCGACGGCGAGTGAGCACAGAACCGGCGGCCCCTTGTGGCCAGAGACGCATAGCGGTGGACGCCCCAACACCGCCGCCGGAGGACGGACGACGGCGTCTTCTCTGACGCCCGGAGGGCAAACGGACAGAAAGCAGAGTGAAGGCGTCGGTCCGCCACCAGAAGACATCTCCGTCTCGCCTGAAGTCGCCACTGTGATTGGACTCTCCGTCCGTCGTCCTCCTCCACCACCGCCGACGCCACAATCCCAACGGCATCTCGCCTTTCCGGCTCCGTTGTTTCTGCCACTTTATCCCAAATTCACCCCGCCCGCGCGTGCTTATCTTGCAGAGCCTTGCCTCCTTGCCGCCGTTCGTCGACTCCTTTAGCATCTAACGGTTGGAGAGTCTGCAACTCCCCAGGGCCACAGCCGTGACCAAAGTTTATTATTGACGAAACAATAGATTGCAATCAAATTAATGCGATTCGGCGCAACTTTAAGTGTCCCCCATCGGCATGTGCTTATGTACTAGAGGTCTGGAGCCTAATGTTTCTTCTTGTCGCACTTTCATTAGGACCCCGCAGTCATTAGGAGAAGGCGCGAGAGTATATAAAATCGCCATAAATTCAGAATATGCCAGCAGACGACCGACTAGTAGCGTCCTAGCATTAGAATTGCTTCGTCAATGTCAGAAGTATAGACTCAGGTTAAAGGTCCCATTCTGCTGACTGTTTTGGCAATTGGGTGCAGCAGAGTTTTAACTGGGTTAACCATTGTTGTTTGTTGATATCATCATGTTGGTAAGATGTAGGCATGTATATAGAGGTTGCAGTTTTTGTAAACGATTTCTTACGTCGAAATTTTTGTAATGCGTTAAGCAAACGGTATCGTAGAAAAATTTTCTCTCCCAATAAAAAAGTCTCTTTTTTCTCAGAAAATGCGATTGTGGCGCCAATGAAAGAAATAAAACGCCATTTTGTGGCCAGTTTTTTGAAAGTCAAATTACATTACATTCCTATGGGAACTTTGAACGATTTGCAATAACACCTGTAATGGTACTTCCCTAAAATTTGCCATTGTGGGAAGGTCCTTCGTAGATAAGAGAAATGTTTAACAGCTAAGATCCCACAATCATTATGTGAAATCATAGGACAATTGCTTTCTTGCGACCATCATTAGTTTGCAAGACGCAATACAAATTTCCACACAATTACTGCTTACAAAGGGTTCTCGGGGGAAGGTTCGTTAGTGCGCTGCAAGCCATTTAACTCCGATGAATTCGTATGTTGTTAGCATTGGAACATAGTGCAGAAAATACTTGCAAAAGAGTAGCCATTAGTGCATGGGAAATTAGAACAAAAGACCCGCTATTATGGCATACAGTAGTTCATTGTGCCTGAGCAACACAGAATCAGCTCTGGCACTGCTGATTAGGTAATTATTTTTATGGAAAAATCCCTGTTTTTTAATAGTTTGGCCTTTCGCTGTGAAAGCGGAACCAAACACATAGCAAATGACATTGCGTTTAGCGTCGACCGTTAATATGTGAAATAGTTCTAAGGGCATACTGTAACCCAGAAAAGGTGAGTCATCTGAATAAAATTGTTCGCAATACAATCACATAAATACACAATTATATCGTCATATTTGGTGGATGAACCAATGGCATCTTCTACTAACAGTGCAACTTCGAGTAGTAAGCAATACGCGTGGTGTAAACAATTTATAATCCAAAAAGCTACCGGTGGAGTATTTTGTCAATAAATTGAGTCCGGAAATGATAATCGAAGTCACACAGTTCTGTTAAAATGAAAAGCAAGCAGCGGATCTACTCGACACGAAGTGAAGTATTGACAGGTCTGTTATATCTCTAGGCGGGAAGAACCTGTCACGTCCTCCGCAATAAACACTCTGAAGTACTGAGGACATTGCCATTACACCTGATACGTCATCATAACATCGGTCAGATCAGAGGAGGTTTGGAGCGGTGTACAGACAATTGAATTAGTGGCTAGCGCTGCCAAATGCGAATTGTAAACTATGTCGTGCAGCAAACGAGATTAAACGGAATGCGACGTCTTGGTGTCAATTGATATTGAATTTCACATGGATTAATCGGAATCTTTTTTATTCATGTTGGCAGGGAGGGAAGATTCACTAATGAGCCTATAGCTTTTTCTCTTTTCGCACTTTAGGGACACGAGAATGTCTAAAAGAACGTTTTAATAGGTGTGACAAATTGATGTCTGTCGTTATGTCGCTGATTCGGTTGAATACAGAATCCTCTCCTTGGTGAAAGAAAACAATACAGACACTGAGGACCCTTAGACGTATACACGTACCCTAGGCCGGAACAAAAAAAGAAAACATTGTTAGCAAAAATGCCGCATTAATTTTAACATTTCATTCAATAAATGTTTCAGTAGTTATACCGTAAGTTTTAGGCGATTTATGCAAATAGAAGGCGTTGAAATTCATTGTTACGTCACATATTTTACTCGAACCTGGTGAGTCTCGAACTCTGAGATGTCTCTACCTACATGGAGCAGGCTTTATTAATCGAATTGACCTGCAGTAAACGGGTTATCATAGGAGCCTTTAACGGTCATAATTAGGTGCCATGTATATTTTACTCAAACTAGGCTCACCTTATGTCGTAATGTGTAACAGACTACAATTTGCAAGAAATTCAACTTGCAAGGACGAGGAACGAAAAGGAAGTGGATTACGAACAATACACGTGTAGTAGGAAGCGCACGTTATGAATGAGTGCCCGCTGCCACAAACAGGAAAACGAGCTGCGGCTCAAATTGAGGGGTTGCAGAGATGATAGCTGTGCGGGCGCCAGCTTTAAAATTAGGCGTTCGCCAGCAAATATAGGCTTTTTCAGCTTATCTTATTGCCCCACCCACTCGCAAGAATCTGTTGAAAAGTTGTTTATACCAATTTGTAGGTTTATTTCCATTCGTCTGCGAAAACATCAAAACCAAAATATATTCTCCTAGTGTGGGTTACTAGAGATATTTCGTACATGCTGCCCGTGTATGCTAGAAATACTGGAGGAGCATAAAAAAAGAATCTCTACAATAGGGCTACGGTGACCGCTCAAATTTTCTAAAGGCCGATCTGTGTTTTGTGTTTAGAACTTAGAACGCACTCGACAAGGATCATCTTCTGAATTTTTCTTTATCATACACGTTATTAGGATTTGATTATTAACATGAGATTACGACTTATAGTAATCTGGCGGAAGCTGGAACAGGGGTGTCGTGCATCCTGCGGCGGTTGGGGGGACGGTACTGCAGAGGGTTGGTAGGAACGGCTTCCTCGCGAGCTACAGATTCGGTTTCCGCGTCACGGTTGGCCATCTGTCGGAGAAGGTACTCACGACGCTTCTGGAAGGCGAAGTCGCGTCCATCACTGCTGAAACCAGGCTCGCCGTCAATAAACACACAACACTGGCGTCAGGATTACATCGTGGGCTGGGCGTCAACACTGAATTCCGTGTTGTGCGAGGCGGAGACGGGAGCCTTCAGCGGGCACATGATGCGGTGTACCCAGACGCGGACTCCTCCCTGCTCGGTGCGGAGGTTGGAGATGAAGTCGTACTCGGCACCGCTGCTTCCGTAGTAATCCTTCTTGGAGACGTGTCCTCCGGTATAGTACTCACCAGGAGCGACGAGGTCAGTTCCCACGTACACCTTCTTCTCCACGCTGTACGAGCAGCAACGCAGAAGGAGACTGAAAAGAGAAGTGGAATCAAGGACCACCTGGATGGGTACGGTACCTCTGCTGGTTGCGAGCCCATTTCATCCCACTGAAAATATCGTTTTCCGCCTTGCAGGAAGCCTGATCTTCAGTGCAACGCTGTCCAGAACTACCACATGGCATGGGGCCGCACTCGGCCTCAATGGCTCCATCGTCGTAGACGGTGATCTTGTTGATAACCTAATAGCAACATGAACCGCTGATCAAGGAGAACATCTGATCTACCTGGTTGGGAGCACAATGAGTTCCTTGAACCTTATCGGCGCTCTGAGCTGCGGCCAGGCCGACAAGGGCGACAAGAAGTAGCATGGATTTCATCTGGAAGCAGCCAGCACTTGACACTGTGATCACGACAAAGAAATGTGGCGCGAGTGGGCACTATTTTAGCGAACGTACGCAGCGTCGCGCAACTGCACTGTACGGGGTCAGGGTCGAGTCGACGTCCGCCCTGCTGAACTCGGCTCCCAACGCGCAATGTAGGTCATGCGCGGTGCCCATCAAAAAAGACGTATTTTTATTAGCGGTAACATTTAAGGTGGCACCAGATAGGGTCATCACATGTACAAACACTATAGGGCATATACATACATCCGGATGAAATATTAATATTAGATTCTTTGGCATACGACACTACTGCTACTGGTTCATTACTTCATCATGACCGCGGGCACGAACTGGTCGAGCGCCCGGAAGAGGTATTCAAAGCCGAAAGGCAGGTCGATGTGGCCGTTGGACTTGTCATTCAGCTGGAAGAAGTGGCGGACGGCTGTCTCCACCCTGCTCATGTAGTGGATGAGCGTGTGCGAGAGGGACGACGATCGGACGACGTTGTGGCACGAGGCGACCAAGTCATTGACGATGATATCACCGTTGGCGGTCATCGGAGAGAAAGCTCCGATTTCGGTGACTACACTGATATCAGTAACCACCACCTTGTCGAGATCTAGAAGGAATCTACTATATCAAGACTTCTTCGGTTGTTTTACCAGAGGAGTTGGTGCGCTTGTAGAGGCAATCTCCCACTTGGAGCTTCTCGGCGTGGATCATCTGCACATTGAAAAGGGGATTCTCGCATTCGGTTCTGTAGATGAAGTGCTGAGGGGTAAGCTTGAGCACATCGTCCTGGTGGGTTTCCAGCTTGATGAAGCTGGTCTCCACGTCGGGGAGACGGTGGAGGAACGATTCCACGCGGGAGTAGCGAGGCTAAATAATCCTCTTATGAGACTACACTAATCGCGTCTTGCTTACCATCTCTCCCTCCATCGACAGAACCATGTCTCCGATCTCCACCTCATCCATCGATTTGATTCCCTCCGTCGTCTGCACGATGGTGTCCTTCGAGAAGCAAGCGGGCACTCCTCCGGAGACGGGGTAGTAATATCCAGCGGACTGCACGGGCACGACGGCTTCTCCCACTTGGACCACCTGATCGTTTCCGCCATCTCCCTGCTCCTGGACGTCGACAACCTTGTCAAGGATTCTGTTGATGTCGCTCTGGCTCTCAATTCCGACGTCGTTCTCTTCCTCCACGGGGTCCGGAAGACAGTTCATGCGGTGTACGGTAAGCTCATAAGCGACTCTTAACGTCACTGTTAAAAAATATCCCCTGGTGACGTGACTTACGATCCATCTTGACCGGTAACTTTTCTTACGTTCGAAATGAGGTCGAATCCTGTCTGGCGTCCGTCGCGGATCACCTCTCCGCCGCTGTACACTTCTCCGGCGTGGACGATCGGACGGCCGACCTCTGTGGCGAAACGCATTCCTTCGTACTTGCAACATTGCAGGCCGAGACTGAAACAGAACGGTTATTTTCTTTATAAGCGGATGCTTTCGGGTACCTGCCGTCAGACTGTTCCTGGATTCCACCGACCCAGCTGTTGCTTGCAGGGCACGAAGTGCTCGAGAAGGACGAAGGGCATTGAGCCTGCTGGCTGGGAGCATCGGCGTATCGCGAACGAGAGCGAGTCAGATCACCTTCACGGAAAAAGCCATCTTCTCCGTTGGGGCCGGCCTGAAAACGAAATTATGAGGAGATATCTTACAGTTGATTATTCAGCATAATTTTTAGCTAGGACAGTGCACGGGAAAGTTTCTCAAATATAACAAATCTTGGAAAAGGTTAAAAAAACAGAGATTTGTAAAAAACGACTCACCGAGAATTGACTGTCGTGAAGAATAGCCTTTCCACCATTTTCGGCACCGAAGCACGAAGGGCTAGCACATCCGAGCACGGGCTGTCCCTGAGGAAGCACCTCCAGACGGAACGGGATTCCCGAGCCTCCACATGAGGCTGCCAGCGTCTGACCAACGAGCGCGGCAACAGCAAACACAGCTAGTAACCTGGTCATTTCGGAAGGCGACTACGCAACAAGCGATTCTGTCTTTCCCGAGGGGTCTTAATAAGAGAATGGAGAGGGTTTTGTAATCCGTGCGATGGTGCAATCACGTTTCGGGATGACCCGCGCCGCTCCCTTGCGGCCTACTTACCTTGTTCTCGGGATCAGGTTTAAATCTCCCAAATCGCAAATGAAAATGAAGTGAAGAATGGATGTCAGTGGATTTGCGACGGTTGGGTTCCATTATGTTGTCCAAAATCGTGACAGCGAGCGGAAGGATCGCGCGTCTAAAAATGTTTCATCAGAACTTAAGTGATTGGGATGCAGACAGATAACAACAAAACGCAACACAGTGACGCAAGCACAACAAACAAACGTAGCATAGTTTACGGACGGGTATTGCACGCATACATATGAATGTAGGATTTGTACTGTACAAACTTTCTGATAGTTTTGAAATCAATCAAATCAATCGTTGTGCATTTTTTCGCTAACTGCTCGATTTTCAAAATTCCAGTGCATTGCAATCAAAAAAGGTGTTTTCCTCGATGAGTGCATTGGAAAGAATAAAGGTTTACTTTAGAGAACAGTTAAAAACAGAAAAAATAGATCGGTCTCTAATGTTTTCCCGAAAATGCCTTTAAAAAATGAAAAGAGGCACGAGGTTACACCAATCCCCATTTTACACTGGATGAGGGACTGCTCAGTTACACCTAACGTTGCTATGTTTGATGAAGTAGCGCCCAAGAAATAGCAGAAAAAGAGATTCTTTGCTCACCAAAGTGCATACAACTGCTGCGATTTCCAGACGATGGAATGAACGAGCATCGGAGAAAGCGGAAAAGAGAGTTATAAATCTTGACACAAAGTAATAGGAATTTTGCAAGTATTCATAATCGCTCACTCAAGGCCTACCGGAGGCGTCCTTCACTGTGTGACTCCGCCTTCGCTTACCGATCAGATTTTATAAAACGCGTGCTGTGCTAGGCTAACTATTAGCAACTGTCGCAGCGTCATGAATATCCTCTGCCTCACCGCGATCTTGGTCGCTTTCGTTACTGCCCAACAGGTAAGAATCGACCCGGTTCCAGATACTTCACGTTCCCCTTTCATGACCCCGGTGCTGAAACGGATGGACCCGTTGCCCACGTTACAATCACCAAGCTCCCGACAGAAGGCTTTCCTTATTTCCAAGGCACCTTCCCTATTCCTCCTCGCCGTACGTTCAATGTCCCGGTGAACTTGCGTTTACGTGAACATTCAGAAAACGTCTGTGAGTACGACTCGTTTATCGTCATCGCACTGAGCAGTTCTGAAGGAGCGCATGAACAAGTACCGCCTCAAGCAGTGGCGTCTTCTCATTTTATGAAAATCAAATGTGCCAACGTTCTCGACATGACCAGCGAAAAATGCACCGCGTGCTGTCGTCTAGCAGCTCGAAACCGCCTCTCTAGCCTGCCCGCGGTAAGTTGATCTTTACCCGTCACCTTATTTCAAAGGAACATTCAGGAGGAGATTACCGGTACGCTGGACGAGCTAGACGACGGACGCCGGAACTCCACAAAAGCCAGCACGCGTTGTGCGTGTTGTGCACCTGTGATTCCCCTGACATAATTTTGTTTTTTTTATTTCTTTAATTTTTTTTTGTATACAACAAGTCCGCGAAACAATACCGCAAATGAGAATAAAAGTGAATGTATGTGATTACGGTTGAATTTGCGACGGTTGGGTTGCATTATCTTGTCCGGAACGGCGACAGCGAGTGGCGACAGGTCGAACCCACAAAAATTTATCAAGTGATTCAAAGAGATTGAATGCGGTGAAAGAACAACAAAACGTAATGGCGCAAGCATAGCAAAGAAACGCATCACCATCTACCAACGAGCCATAAATAGGACAATGTACTGTCCAACATTTCTACCGTCTCGCCTTCTAAAGCAACATATCTCATCCGGAGACTAACCCGTCAACAGATAAGAATCTCATATCACAAAAGCATAACAGTTTTCTCAATACATGACAACTTTTCTCCAATTTTTGTACTTATCAAACTGAAACAAAGTCGTTTTTAGCCCAGCACTTCTTAATGAACTTAAAAATTATTGATTTAGAATTACGTAGTGAAAACAACGAAATTTTTATTAATTTTCCATTTGAAAAACTTTGACACCATATGTAGTCGTTATATAAGACGGTTGGGTTGAATTGCTATTCCCGATGAATACGGTATGATTCGTTCCCGTACATTTGAGCTAAGATGACGATTAATCTTGTATGCTACTAAAGCAACAGGCGGCTCAAGATTAAGCAAGTTGCTCTTTTACATCGGATTGTTGCAAAAAAATGAGTGATTGCTCAGCTTCGCAACATTTGACAACGGAGCGCCGAGGAAATTGCAAAAACACAGTTTTTGGTCCTCAAAGTGTATACAATTCTTTGATTTCGATTGAAGGAAGCAACTGTCGGAGAAAACACAAATGTGTTCTATAAATCCTGACACAAAAAATACAATGTAAAAGGTAAACGGAATAACGACGAATGCCGGTATTATTAGACATGTTTAATCTGTACGAATATTAGCTTACAACCATCATTTTTCGATTATAATTTCGGCAAATAATTTATCGGTTCGAAGGTTATTTCAGTCGCTTGTCAGGCAAATGAGCACTTTTAAACAAAACACTTACAGTCATCTTTGAAATGTTGTTACTGCAACGAAGAAAAACATTCTCAGAAAAAGAAAACATTGCCAGACACGACATTGTTTTCGACAATGAGTGTACAATGTTGACCCACAAATTAAGAACAAACCTTTTTATCGCATAGTGTCCACAGGAAGACGAAATGAGCCATGAAAGGAAAGAAAACACATGCATGTTGTGCGAGCAAGGACTATGATGGAACTCTCCATTGTTAGGTATGCCCGTTCTCATTTCGAAAGCGTATGCTGACAAACAATAAAACAAAATATTTTCAATTTAAGAACGGTTTAACTTGATCTTACAATTTTCCTTCCGTTGTTCGTGGTATTTGCAAACATTGCTTGAATCGGTTCCACGTTGCAGAAAAGCAATCGTAACGCTAATGGATTTCGCAACTATTTAAAACAATCGCCGGCTTTCTTGTCACTCATTCTGTCCAAGGACCTATGAGGCAATACAAGCCGGTTCCTACAATTTAAAATTTATATTTCACGGGAGTATTCGGATATCGGAGAAACAAGACGACCGGAAGCGCCCTTCACCGTGTGGCCACGCCCTCGCTTGCTGATCATGTTCTATAAAACCGAGGTTCACTTGGTCAACCCTTATCGCCTGTCACAGCGTGATGAAGCTCCTATGCCTCACCGTGATCTTCGTTGCTATCCTCACCGCTGAGAAAGTAAGATTTGACCGCGCTTCAAGACATTCACGTACGCTTTTTAGGTTTCCGGAGCTGCCCTTGACAAACCCGAGGCTCAACCCAAAGACAGTGAAAATCGAAAAGCGAGAGATGTGCCGTTCGTTAGCCAGTACGCAAACTTGTTTCCAGACCCCCAGTTCCCTTCAGTCTACCCGTACCCAGCATACCCTTCTTACTATGCCTTTCAGCATCGTCCTCGCCGTACGTTCAGTGCCCCGGTAAACTTGCGCTTACGTGAACATTCAGAAAACGTCTGTGAGTACGACTCGTTTATTCTCATCACACTGAGCAGCTCTCAAGGAACACACACACAAGCACTGTCGTCCCAAGCGGTGGCGTCTTCTCAGTTTCTGAAAATCAAATGCGCCGACGTTCCCGATATGACCGGCGACAAATGCACCGCCTGCTGTCGTCTAGCAGCTCGAAACCGCCTCTCTAGCCTGCCCGCGGTAAGTTTATCATTACCCGTTACTTTATTTCAAAGGAACATTCAGAAGGAGATTACCGGTACGCTGGACGAGCTAGACGACGGACGCCGGAACTCCACAAAAGCCAGCATGCGTTGTGCTTGTTGTGCACCTGTGATTCCACTACAATAATTTTGTTTTTTTATGTATTTTGTGGTAAATGAATGTAATTTTTGTACACAACAAGTCCGCGAAACAATACCCCTACTTACTTTCAGATTTAAATTATCCAAAAAGTGAATGTATGTGGATTTATGACGGTTGGATTGCATTGTTTTTTCCAGAACGGTGACAGCGATCGAAAGTGTCGGACCGGCGGAAGATGTCCGGTTCCATCGTTTACACGCATCGTCCACTCATACTCTCTTCTTCACTAGCTCCCCAGAGTCCCTGTAATGCCAGTAGCATAAGCTGTAACACGCAGCGATGTAAGGAGCACGATATCGTGGTGGGACCCTAGTCCTATAAAAGCCGTCCGGTTCCGGCGTGTGCGTGTTGCACTTCGGTCATCATTTTTCAATAATAATTCTTTAGACTAAAATAATAAATGATGTATTGAATTAGTTTTGTTTCCAAGTGTTACAAAATGATCTGCTAAACAGGACCTCATTAAATAAAATCAGGAATGACTTTTGTTGGCGGACAAGTGCACTTCATCCGTTCACAGGAATAAGCGAGTGGCTAATCGGAAAATAATTCTGACTAAATCAGCAGCAGTATATCAGGGATGAAGATCCTCCATTTAAGTACCTCTATCTTATCGAGACACGCACATCTTACGAATTTATAATTCTTTTTTTCTTATGAATTTAGAACTCTTTAGAAGCAGAACGTGCTAAAAAATGATCTGCAGTTTAAGAGACACCACAGGGGCTGATAAGAAACAAGACGTTCCCATTGGAAAATAGTTATTAATTTACGTAATAATCGGCACATCTGTTATCAGCAGATGCAACTGGAGACGACAGCGACTGCAGTGCGCCATATGATGCAGCTTTCACTGATTGTCCGGCCGGAAGAAACAATTTAAAGCTGCGATGCGCAAATGGACAAATTATATTTTGCGCGTTTTTTCCTGTTTCCTCTCTCGGGTTCGCACGCGGGGCCGAATTGTCACTTGTGCTTCATCTCGGCATGTAAACATGCTTATAAGCAATAAACAATTTTATTTCTTCTGATTTGCGAAAATTCGCGAAACGCGGAACCGTTTTTTTGACCTATTGACGTAATATGTGCTTCCTGGTTCAACAATTCTTACTTGCGAAGTTCCATCTACCCTGTATAAAATTACTAATGCCAATGAAACAGCGTTACTATCTCTTTTTGGATGTCCTCACATATGTGTTGAAAATTGTAGTTTACTTTGGTAAACGGATCAGAAATTAGCGCAGAAGTCTAGACACAGAGTTCCTGAATGATCATTTAAAGCTTTACGTTTGTCTTCAAAATTTTTTGCTTATTCTTACCTGGTTTAACTCAAAAGGGTCTATATACTGAATACCCAAGAAGTAAAGTAAATGCTGCCTTGACTGTTATCGGTCTGCGCACATACATATCATTGAAGTATTTTGCTGAATCCTCGTGAATTTCATAGTAGTCGTTACTGCGTTACTTGACACCACACGTCTAACTATTTCGCTAGTCTGCAAATGTTGTATCCACCCGATGTGAAAATGACGTTTTCAGGTCCAAAATTGCTGATTTGAAGGATTTTCACTGGGAAATATTTCGATCGTGACCTTTGGAAGCACTTTTTCTAACGTTCAATTATAGTATCCATTTCCCTTTAGTATTTATCTCGCATTTCCGTCTTACTAAACCGTTCCTAATTTTACCAGGGTAAGATGATCCTTCCGGTTTCTGGTTACGGTTTTCCACAAAACCAATTTCGCTCCAGTAAATACTTGATTCTTATGAATTTCTGTTCCAGAAGATACCAAGCCGCTTGCAAATGTTTTGCCGTGTAATTAAAACATGCGCTCTGTTTTGGACATTCTGTTCTAAAGTGTTCCTCTTCCGATTGCTGTCTGCCGATTCGTCGGTGGCTTACGTATGAGCGACGTGATTTGCGCCTCTAATTAACCTCCCTGCTATCGACTTGCCCACGAAGGGCATCCTCCCCCTTGCCAAAGAGCTCCGTGTCCATTACCCTCACTTACGAAGCGCGGACTACAAGGCAATTCCATAATGGCCGCTTTCCGGGTCCTTTGGCGTTTAATAAGTGACTGATGAACTGCGCAACCCATTCGCGCGCCCATTTGCGTTCGCCGTTCGCTGTGACGTCACTGACGGCCGATCAGACCGCTCGGAATCTACAACAATCACCCATCGAAGACTACATTGCCGTGGCACTCATTGTCAGTGTCCGAAAAAGACACACGATGCGCTCCAAAGAAAGGAAGAGTGACCAACCTCCCGTGAACTTTCTGCGGAGGTCTCATTCTACATTTGCATATAATATTTTCTCCAAAGACACGTATTTGTCACTTATGAAGTGCAAAGTGTCAACGGATTGTCCACCCCCTCTCCCTCTCCCGGCGGCTGGTTTTCGCCGCCCCTTTTTGAACATTAGACGAGAAAGCTACTTTTGGCCGCCGCCCATCGCCGCCGTTTCGTTGTTGTTTGTTTGCGTGTTAAGCGCAAACTTCGCGTTACTCTCCTCCTTAAGCAGGCGAGTCTGCCTTAATAACTGTATTATACTTGGCCCCTTTTTGGGCAATTCCCTCGACTCCTCTCAAAAGGATCACCCGTGCCTCTTGTTCTTCCAATTGACAGAGGGCGTTTCTTCTCTCCCTCCTTTTTCCTCTCCGGCGTTCCACTTCCCCCAAAAACGCTCCCTCTGTTCAGCTTGAATCGAGCCAAATCGCCTATTGCGCTCCTATCCGATAAAATGCCGATAGTTTGCATTAATTAGGCGCGCTCAAACTTGAACGCAACGTTGTCTGTCGCTGTGTGATAAGCCCTCTTTTTCAGCTTGCTCGGTTAACCTCCTGGGACTCTGAGAAGCTTCACACGCCCTAAGATCAGATTTGCCATTTTTCTGGCTACGAATTGTTTTGGCTCCTATGCACCGAGCCGACCATTGTTTATTATGCAAATTGACAGACGACCCGAGAAACGTACTAGGCAGCTGCGCAGATGTATGCTTGACTCGTCGGAATCGCGCGCCATTAACCCTCTCATGTTGCAGCGTAGAAGTTGTTTTTCGAATTATTCGATATGCGCATATGCGACGTGCCAGTGGCATTTTGAATACAAATTACAAAATTATCCTTCGATCGCGCTGCCTGTGCCCTACACTCCGACTACCCTCCGCTTTCAGCTCATGGTGAGATGCGAGGGGACGGATGGCTTCTCGCCGTCGTCGTGCACATCGTCTCCAGCGTGGTCGGAGTCGCAACGGCTCTTGTGAATCCGGCAACGACCATCAGTTCTCCGTGTCGCACACCCACACCGGCTGACTCATCGTTTCCCATATTCTGTCAGCTGAACTATCATAATGTGCCTTACGTCTGCGACCCCGCGGGTATTTTCTCTCGGACGGAGCTCGAGATGCTCGACAGGAACGTGATCGTTCCGGCCAACCTGACTGGCTGCTTCTGTGCTGACGACAAATGTGGCGGGAGTGCGCGAGACCACCGGCTTAAAGTGGCCATTGCTACCGTTCCTGTAACAAGTATCAACAGGCACGTTTGCTATTTTTTATAATTTATAGCAAAATCTAAAAGAATAGCATTCCATAGCATAGCATACATCATTATCAAGGGTTATAATTAGCCGGCTTTTGCTACCATCAGTATGTCAAGTTTACTTTTAAGTTTACCTAAAAATATAATAACATTCATGCCTTGCTACGTTTTTGAAAATCCTACATTTTCTCAATTTCTACCAATCCTTCCAGCCATTCCGTTCACGCTCTTATGTCGGAACGGATGACATAAGCGGCCAAGAATAAACAAAAACCACATTGTTCTATTGTTGAGTGCTAAATGTAATCTATCATCGCGTGATACACCGCCAGGCCCTCCGTTTGCTCATCGGCATACCGTAGTTCGTGACATTTCTGACGTCATCCTGCAGATGTGTCAGGACACAGAGCAATTTTTGTGATCAATCCCATCGCATGAATTTATCGTCGCATTTGGAGATGACTTTCATGTGTAATAGGCGAATAAGTGGCAAGTCTAACGTCATTTGGCAGCAGATGAATCTTAATTGAAAATTATCAGGTTCAATAAGCGTAGATTGCCTAAAAATGAACGTGTTATTTGTTGGTGGATGCACTCAACCAGATGTGGTAGCGCAGGTGGTATAGAGACTTCCGAGAAGGTGAAGCGGGATTGGAGTAACGGCCTAACCTATTGGATTGTGGTGGACTTGCCAAAACAGAAATGCGTAATCTTGATGTAAACGTCATTCAGTTCATAAAATTCTGCAGATCAGTGGGTTAATCGCCAACAAATGTAATGGCAAAAATTAAAGACGCTCATGGCCCAATCCTAGTACAGTAACCGATTATCTAACCTGCATGTTTTTTTGTAATAATAATGTAATACGCAAATAATACAAAAATAGTATTTCGCCTTTAGCAGTATTTAAGTTACTGTCCTTTTAGCTATCACGTATTATAAGAACCTTTTTTCCATCGGTATTGCGGCGATCTCACACATTTTTGCGTCACTGCTATTAACAATAATGTGGACATTCCCATTCCTGGCCACACAGACATGTTTCACAGTGGCCAAAAATTAATGACGTAGCCTAATGGCTGACGTCATATGAGCGAATTTCCTGTTTTCATGGGAAGCATGCTTATGTGCATGTTCTTATTAGTGCAGAAATTTCTTAAAAGCCCTTTACATTATTGGATGATTTTTCAAGAGCAATGAGCACAGTCGCCGAACGGAAGCTAAGGATGACTAGCTTCCTGAAGAGTGAAAAAAAATTTCTTATGACCGCGATTACGACACATCTCATGACCATTGAAGTTGATAATGTACAAATACACCGGAAGACTGAAAAAAATGGTCTACCATGAAAGTCGCCTTCAACTTTAAATAGAATTTCAGGTAATGAGGATAAATAGTTATGGATCGGCGTGTGCGAACACAAAATTCCTGGTTGGTTACGCAAATTTTGTGAACGAGTCTTGCTAAGCGGAATTTTGGATTATCTTCTTCTTAGAGAAACGCTGCCCAATAGCAGTAATTTAGCGATATTCCGCGCACATCCCAAGAGGATTATATTTTGTTCTCGTACTTATTAATGAGACAGTGCATTGCAAGTCTTGGAATCCAATTGAATATTTCCATAGATCAGGTGCCTCCCCCCATGAAGAACCCGCATCACCCATGTCCAGATTAGGAGCAATCTGTGTTCTTTGTGTTTTATTATTAATTTATCGCTTATTGGGCGTAGATTTTTTCGTTCATTGCATGTTGTTTCTTGGACTTGAATAGCCGATATTTTACCCTGAAATTGTGGGTTGTGTCCGACGAGGAAAGGTCAAGTGATAACCGTCAATTTTCTCCTTCTCGCCGCTTGAGATGGAAGCTGTTCATGGTTTTCAACAATATTCTTGCCAGTAATGAGTTATCGTTTCCCTTAGTCATTCATCTGCGACACCATCTGAAATGAATAAGCATTCTACTGCCTTTTTGGGGCAATACTCTGATGGCAACCTCGTGAAGCCGTATTCCGGAAGTGCCGGGCCAAGAGCACGAAAATAAATCCCCGTCCATCCATAATTAGTCCTCTTCCCGTTGTTCAAATTGTTTCTGCGTGACTCTCATTCAGCTAATGAATGTTCGCCCTCCAGGAAAACACTTCGTCAGCCACACAATTTTTGCATCTCCCAATGTGTTTTTCGCCCATTGCCGTTCCACTGCGCGAGCACAAAAGACGCAGACGAAACGTCTCCATCAGAGTTGCCCGCTGTTTTCCAGCGTTTCGCCCTCGCCTGCCGAACATCTTTGAACGATTGGCTCCCGCATTGTTGTTATCGATGTCCAAACATCTAAAGGCAAAAGATTGTCGGTGCGCAGATTGTGTTCGCGCAGACAAAGCGACAATTCTTCATGTGGTGTCTTGCGGCCGAACGCTACTCAGCAGCTCGCCACCGCCCGGGGACAAACATCCATTTATAGCGCGACGATTGTAACCGCACGTGATATACAAGAAATGTCTTGTCGAACGCAAAGAAAAACATGCCCACACGTCGAGGTTAAGTGGCAGAAACAAATTCCCGAAAACTACAAATTGCGCAAATGCGAAAAAAGGGCACAGACTGTTTTTTGCCGATCGAAAAGCAAGTGCATGGCAGTGTTTAAAACGGTTTAATTCTATCTTTAGCACTTAAATTTGGTTATGTCTAAGGCGAGAAAGAAAAACAAATCAAAGTGGACGATCGGAAGAGATAAGGACGTTCAATTGGAGATTTTCAGTATCGGGTCCTGCGATATTGCGATGAAGTACGTTCGTCCACTCACACTCCACTCAGCGGCCCTCATTTACACAGAACTACTGGCGACTAGGTGGCTGGATTACTGTAAGGCTGACCTCCTGCTCGTCTACATTCAGAGTTGGAATCCCGAAAGGATCCGCAAGCCCTTCATTGTGCCGCTGTATAGGTAAATCTTTCACGTTTGAAGATACAGTATTAGTCAACTTAATGATCCTAACGTCTTCCAGGAGTTTTAAGGTATATTGAATAAAACTTCAAAACACCATTTTCTGGTTCAGTTGCTGTTTCGCTTGCTTGATGTTAATGTGGTTTTCTGAGCAGAAAATCTTAAAATATATTTTTAACCAGGAATTCAGTTTTGTTGTCAGGAAGGAAACATTAAGGAAACTGGCCTAATGTACGTCCTAAATGTTTTTAATTATTGAGTAGCAGACTAATAAATTATTTCACTATGACATGATTTTATGTGTCATAGGAAAAAGCCAGCAAAACAAGTAGTAATGTCCGGGAGTAGGACATTTTGCTAACCTAAAGCACCAAAGATTGAGATTACAATTGTCAGAAAGGTAAATGTGACACCAGTCGCTGAGGCGCTCAAACATTCTTACATAATCTATTTTTGTCTCACATGCACTTCGTAACCAATTCTTGTCTTATTCTTAGTGTTTTTGGTAGGGAAATAAGGGATAATGCTTTCCTATTATACGCTCTGATGTCGTCATCAAGGTCATGCGAAGGATAAAATGCGTTAAGCGCAATTGCTGAGGTTGACATTAGGACTACATGACGTTCGTCCGATGGATAATAAGATGAGCACCGTGCCTGGAAAGCGGAAATGTGACTAATTATTTTGTTCTTTATAACGATTCTCGTTAACAAATCGTGAGATTTGCCCTTCGCTGGTTCAGTGACCGTAAATAAAATTACGTATCTTAAGTTTATGGTAAGCAGAAAGCATATCATTTTGCCGAGCAAATTCGTTTAACCATTTATGTCGAAAAACAATCTCTATTCTAATAAAGGAAACGGAAAGAAGAGAGCAAAAGCCACTCGGCGGGAGGTCGAAATTCGATCAGCTTGTCAACAATGTGATATACTTCTTGACGTTCCGAGACGCCGGAAGATATTTTCTCCATGTCTAGGATGCGCTCGTGAATTATTATAGCAAAAAACTTGGAACGGAAACTATGCGGGATGATGGATAATTGCTAAAGCAAAATTTGTTCGTGCATCTTTGTGGCCACCACGACAAAAGAGCGAAACAATAAGAGCGAAAGACAAAAAACAAACATTGCAATCAATTTAAATTGTAATTTAAATTAAATTAAACTATTTTTTATCCGATAGTTGTATTTCATTTTTTATTTAAATTAACTTTAGTGTAAAAGCAATAAATTAAATTAACATTTCCCGTTCTTGTGTTGTTGTCCAAAAATTTGTTTATTGGTTTTTGTAGGAAATTTTATTCGTTTCGCCAACTATGCGTATAGGCACAGAATCTGGTTAAAGAATTGAATTCTTTTTGTATATAACATTTTTAATAATACAGAAATAAGAAGATAATACATATTTCATTAATTATTTAGCATGTGCATGTGCAAAGTCTGAAAAAATTCAAGTTTGTGTTTAAAATATAAAAAATATAATTCTTACTATCAACCACAACTTCAAGGAACTCAAACCAATTTCATCACGTCTCTTTCAGACACCGCCTGCAGCACCTCAGTCACTTCTCGCGTCCGGAAAGCGTGTCCCGATACGCTTCTCCGTTTGACGTGCTTGTCGCCGAACTTAAATCTGCCACTCAGATCATTCGCTCGGGTTCCGTGGAAGACGTCGCCACAATACCCGTGTGGGCCTGGGCCACAGGAGGCTGCCTTCTTGTCTTAATGATCGCCGCCATCTACATCGGCAACTGCATCACACGACGGATCGGCAATCGCTACGAAGTGGTTCGTAATTTTTTCAAGTCCTCTCTCTGGCGTTTCTCCGAAAGTTGACCTCAAATAGTGACATCGATGTTTACGCTCCGATGCCAATGTGACAAATGAGGAGATGCAACATCGTTTCTTTGCCCTCTTCCCTCGAGTCTTTTAAGCCGTACCCACGAGAACAAAGGAAATTAATTGAAACATGTCAATCGCCGCGGCATCCGTCGCGGAGCGAGCCTTCGCATGCTCAACGGAGGTCTTAATCTCTCGAGCATCGGCTCGCGTCGTCGACGCAGTAATCCTCCACAACAAAAGACCCTCGATTTCGCTTAATTTGCTCGACATAAAACGGATGCGTTAACCCGCGTCGAAAATGGAGCCATGGCGAGGGAGGAAAGAAAAACGAACTGTGCTGCGAACGTTTAACCCCACTAAATACACTTACATGTTAGATTTATGGGTTCTTCCCGAGAAAGGAGCAGCGAGCTCGCAATCGCGCCTTGAAATTTATGGGCCATCAATCTCCTGGCCCTGCCGAAAAATTTACGAAACACACGTTTACAGTGATTTTGATGGATTTATCAATGTGTAAGCTAGTATGGAGCAGGCAAATTCCAAAGAGGAGGGCGGAAAAGAAGGGTTCTCTACGAAACAGAATAATCCCTTCGATGGATTTCTCCCTTGACACTAATTTTGGACTGAGCCTTCCGGGGAAGTCATTGAATTTGACATAGTTTTTTATAACAAATTGTAGCATTAAAATGCAACTTTATTGGATAAAATGAACACGAATCAGGGAGAGTTCCTCCGCAACAGACTGCAACGAGCCGCCAGAATCATATGCTTATTTCAGTGCATGACTTGTGTTCTATAGTGTTCGGAATATAGTCTTCTGACTGGTGCACGTCCAAACAAGTGGACAACCGCAAAAATTGTTGCAAGCAGAAATCCGTTTTACATTTTAAGTGGGCATGGACAAAGTGAATGTGATTAGGGCTTTTTTGGCAATGTGACTTAAAATCTTGTTTTTGTGGAAAACGCTGGAGAGCCATAATGAGCTGTTTTGTACGTTAGTCCCAAAAGCTCTGCATTGTCTGCATAAGGTCAACAGCAGTGTTTTAATATGAGTGTGTCTACGTAATTGATATTCGTGTATGATTCAAAGTGGATGTTTATATTAATCAGTACTAAAATGCGTCATATTTTCTAATGCAAGGCTCTGGAAGAAAGAGTTCGAAAACACTAGACCTGACGCCTGTTTCGCATTTCCGTTATCCGCAGCCTTCATCAAGAACTGATTTAAGCGAATTTTAACCCCACATTTCATGACATTGCCCGGAAGATGCTCGACGTATCGTTAATCGAATTTCGCTAATTCAAATTTCTGCAAGAAGTTCTCGGTTTCTGCACAACATCTCGTAATCCCCTTGACGACGGTTTGTCGACCCAAAATACATAATGTTCTAATCTCAAAGCATCTTGCTTATCGATGCCGACGAACAAATCCACTTTGGGGGAAGGACGACCCCCAGTGATGCCGTTTTTTTAGCTGCAGCAGAAGTCGTCTTTGACGTCGATGCGTATGGCTAATGACCGATGGCGAGCGGGATTCGGCGGCGGGCTCATGACCCAAGGGACGACGTCCATGAAGAGCTCAATGATGTTCAAACAGTTCAACCGTCGTAATAGGCACAATCCGTCCATACAGAAGATTTAGCGTCGTCGTGCTCTCGTATTCAGGCAGAACACTCTTCTTGTTTGTTTTTGTTATCGTCTACTGCAATGAATTACAGTGGTGCATAAATGAAACACCATTGCAGCAGTCTTTTAAATTTAGATTTGCATTTCAGAGAAGTCAACTGTCTGGAACAGAAAATTACAGCGCACGATACATTTAATATTCTGACAAATGGCACTTCCGCGCCATTTATGTCCGAAATAACAAAAACACGGCTAGGCACCGAGGAAACCTGGGAGGAAGAGAAGAATAGAGGATTGTTTGGTTCCATACAGACACATTCTGTGGCCACGTGAAACTGTGCAGGAGCTAAACTGTGCGGATTAAGCGCTGGTACAGACGTGTAGGAACACCTAAATGTGGACGACTTTACTAATCCAATAATTCCAATATCAGATCCAAGATCCAATAATTTGTCTGTTTTAAGAGGAAAAAACTCAAAAATCATAGCACCGTACTATCAGCTCCAAGAAAAACTTGGAAGTTACACAGTGTAGCATTCCAGTAATCTACCTACTTTTTGTTTTAAAAAATGTTCCATATTTTGTTTGTAATCATAACACATGAAACTCGAGGGTTTTTTGACGACTTCCACACGCTTTTGCGTAATCCTAATTTCTGAAAGTGCTGCTTAGTCATAGCGTTGGACTTATAATGTCGCAGACAAATGCTGACACAGTGATCAATAGGCTCAAGTTTGTTATGTTACAAATAATTCACGCAGCTTCTAATGTTTGATTTATAAGTATCATGTACTACAAACATCATTTCCCCGTGCCATGTGCGGAAAAAATATGTTGAGACGAAAGGAGGCACGGAATAAAGACTAAATGAGGTATGCATCAATGAAACGGAACCGAGTTCTTAGTTGTGTTGTGAGAAGAGACCATTCCAAGCGTCTAATTCTGAGTGCATTGACAAAGCAAATCACGGAAGACTATTGGACGGTGGGATTGGCCAAAGATTGGATTAGAGATGGAACAACGCACAAAACTCAGATCGCACTTGATTCATAGGATATATCAAAACGTAAGAAAATAGCAAGGAGCACAAATATGCATAGATCTATTCATTACTAGTAACTAGAATTATTTTTGTTTTTTGTACTTTTAGGTGCGAATTGTCGTAACCAAGAAGCGTTTATCGCTGTGCGACTTCCTCATCATCTTGAAATAGATGGCTGAGGAAAAGAGGACGCCAAGGAAGGATCCGAGACGGCTGTATGGTCCAGTGTAATGGGAGAGGGGATAGCCTGCTACCTATTGGGTTGGTGCATAATTAATTTCCAATGATTTAAAGACCTCCGTTCTTCGCAATAGTTGGTAGCACAAACAAGAAGTCATAGGCGCTGTAAACAGCACTCTTTCCTCTTCCCAAAAAATGTGT